>JAUELF010250267.1:0-11925 GCA_031471495.1 Clinocardium nuttallii
TATAATGTGTTTTTAAAATGTGACCATTTTCCTGTACTTCGATGTGTCTTTCTACAATACAAAGAGGTGCTTTACCAATAGAAAACAACATTTACGCACAGACTAGCTACATACATTGCTGTTTGCAATACTCGTATATGGTTAATAACTTTTAACTTCATGAACAATGAACACTTTGACGCGACACACTTTAAGACGTTTTGAGATTTTGTTCTTCTTCATAAATATGTGTTTTCAGATATGCGCAGAAGGTAAGACATACATTTTTAATTATCGTATTACACAAACTTGTTAAATTGTTTCAAAATTAACTTAATCTTGTTCATCTTTACGAATATGTGTTTTTTTTGTATATGTACAGTAGACATATTTTAATTTTCATATTCCACAAAAAATGTTTAATTGTTCATAAATTAACTTAATCTTGTTCTTCTTCACGATGAGCTTATACACTTATATATTTATGAATAGGTACCCGTTATATCGTCCAATGACTGCAGGAATGAGACAGCGGCATTTCGTATGCGCATTTTGTATACGTTTTCGTTCTACACACACATACATGGTTTCAAACCATTATGGATTAGCGATAACTCAAACATGTGAACATTAAAATGTATCGCTTTACTCAAACTTTTAACTGGAACGGATATATCTTTGGAAAAGAGCAAACCAATATATCTGATTACTCATATGAAAAATCAGATCTGATGCTGCACTGTTTTATTGATATGATTTTATCATTGATATACTTTCATAATAAACATTTAAGATTAATGAATTACAAAGCTCTCAAATTTGACCATACATGAATTAGGATTACTAACTACTGTTGCGCTGTTTTATTGATATGAGCCGTCCCGCGAGAAAACCAACATAATGGACTCTGCGTATAGTATCGACCCGGATCAGCCTATGCATGACTTACCCGGATAGACACTTTTCGCCTCCTGTAGATTTTCTGTTTCAGGAATAACTACTCTATTTACATATATCCCCCTGAGACGGAATGTGTCGGCCCGAATCAGTCTGCGCGGACAGCGCAGGCAGATCTGGTCGATACATTATGCACAGGCCAAACTGTTGATTGTATCACTGAATTAATTTATTATAATAAACATTTAAGTATGTATTAATTTGAAAGCTTATCATACATAAATTAATTGAGCAATAATCGGGTGGATTCTGTAGAATAATTGGTCATTATTCTGTGCCGCGGTTTTTCTACGTATTCTGAATAACGTGTTTACGTCTTAAATGTACCTACTGTCTGCCTACTTACGTGACCATATGTCACCTGTCAAGGATGCACAAATTACCATTTATGTAACAGGTAGAGAGACTGTATATAAGACGGAGGTGGAAGGTTGTGAGTAGATCGGCCCTAGCCGCCGGCTCACTATGCCGTTGAACTGTTATTAAACAACTATGCAAAACGTATCACTGTCTTAGTCGTTATACTACGGATTCCTCGAATACATCGATAACTCGTAGTCATTTATGGATCCCTTGTATTATGTTATGCAATCAGCGTAGCAGCAGTTCATACAAACAATCAGAATGCCGATGAGTTGTTTTCTTGATAAGATATCAGGGGCGTAGCTTGGCAATACTCAATGGGTAAGCCGTCTCGCGAGAAAATCAACATTGTGGACTCTGCGTTAAATATCGACCCGGATCAGCATAAGCATGCCACACAGGCGTACCCGGATAGACACGTTTCGCTCTTGTAGATTTTCTGTTTCAGGAATCACTACTCTACTCATCTATCCCCCTAAGACGGAATATGTCGGTCGGATCAGTATGCGCGGACAGCGGTGGCTGATCTGTTTGATACATTACGCGGATGCATTTTGGGGCATTTTGGGAATAAATGTGTAGGCACGTGCCTATAGGGAGCTACGCCCCCTGCTGATGTACATTATTTTGACATCCATATATCTTTTAAAAAGACTGACCTGATCCAGAGCCTGTATGAAGATATATTTTGTACTTGCTATACATAGTTGCATTAACTTCAATGTCAGTTTAATATTGTCAAGTAATAGACCTTTCTAAATATGAATGACATTACATTAAATGAAACGTCCCCATCAGCAATTTCCATATGGGATTGTTGTTGTTCTTGTACTTATCGGTTATTCTCTTTAAATATAAGCAATATATCATTTTTCACTCGGAAATTGCCAAGCCGATTTGGGGGTCTTCCACCATCAAACAAGCCGAACAACAACATGCGTAACAACTGTGAATTTGAATTACCTTGCATGTGTATGAAACCCGTCTGTGCAACCTTCAAAAGCTTGGAACGGAATTTTAAAGAAGTATAACCTTTGTTATCCAGATTAGTTTTAAATGCAATTGACATTTGATTTACCCTATTTCATTGCAGGCTATTTACACCTGTTGAGTAAGGTTTTCTTAAAGCTTCCAGCAAATAGTTTGAATCTGGTTAGATAGATCAGTCCGAGTTGAGTCTGATACTGTATCTGCTTCATATGGAAAAAAAGGAATAATACGAACTTTTTCAAAACTTGTTTCATATACGTAAATACGTTTTCGTCTTATGACCTGTACATTTTACGTTTTGCAGGTGCAGAAAATAGACGCTTGTGCCAAGACAAATGATGTATATGTGTGCGTTGATCAAGACATTGGTGCTATAACAGTTGAAGGTATACTGAAGAATGCAACAAACGTGATGGATGTAGTTTGCGAAGAACTTAGAGTCATCGACAGAAGTCAGCATGAACAACAACACGCACAGTTAAAGGCGAAAATTGTTAAATGGGTCTACGTTAATGGATCGTCAACTGTTGACTTTCCTGAAATTGAAAACTACAGGATAGAATTGGCTCATGAAAACAAAGATACAAATGTAAAATTGAAGAACACCGCCGGAGATGAGTATAACGTTGATTTCAAGAAAATGCAGATGCATTTCTCCAAACAACCTGGGACAAATTACAAAGTATATAGAAACGACTTGGTTAAAGGTTTGTCGATAAAATTTACCATTCCTCTGAACCTTTTCCAATAAACAAATCTGCAGCAGACGAATTTATAAACTTGTAGGTAAAAATGTTGAAACTCTATGAAAAATAAAAGCCGATTAATTGAAAGAATTGGAAAACACTATGGCAAAACATGCTCAAGATGAAAGAAAGTAAGTAAGTAATAGTTCTATAGGTATAAACCGAAAGCTTATTGCGTTAACCATGTACAGGAATGGTATGAACTAAACACTCAAATGATTTTAACAATAATCCAGATATTTGTTCCTTACAATTAAGCTGCATATGGTGGTGTGTGGTATGATTGAATTTAGAATGGAGCTGGATTGAAGGTTGTTAATACTGATTATAGTTTAAGACCACTATTTGGAACTGGTATAGCTCCTTCTGTCTTCCGTTTGTGGAGATACAATACAAACCCTTATCACCAGACTAGGATCAGAACTAATAGGACTACTCTTGTTACAGGATCGTTATCATCATTCAAATTTCCCAGTGACTGGGATCCGATGAACACCGGAGAAAATGTGAAACTTGTTCCCCTTGTAGCATCATCGGCAGAATATCAGAACTCTGTCGCAGAATTTACAAAAACTCTTGGAAGACAACCAAAGATATTAAAGGTAACCTTAAAAAACAAACATTTTAATTGATATTTCAAGATATTTTAAAAAATAAAATCATCTACACATATTTCTATGTCTTTCTTTGTAAAACATGTACGAATAGCTTCTAAGTTATTTGTTTACTGAATATTGACATGCAAGTTCATCATGAATACACTTCCTTCAATCGCTTTTGGTATTTGAAGACTCTGGACTTAACCTCCATTTTCATCTCGTCAAATTAATGAGCAGTGTATATGTAGCCATTTAAGGTTGACGTATAGTACTTAAATATTTTTAATAACACTAGCCTGGTGTTCTGACCAACTGAGCTAACACATCAACCATGTTTTACAACTATATCTAGACGACCTTACAGCTATGTACAAACGTCAAAGCCACCCAGACTGCACATATCGGACGCATTCCAACTTAATTTTAATTATGAAACAACTGACGTATCTTATGGTATGTATATGCATGTAGCAGACACTAGTTGACATGGTTACTAAAGACAGGTGTCTGTATGAAGAGAATAATAATTAAAGTACTGAAAATATCCTTGATCGGGGGAATTCTAGGTCTTCATAAAAAACAAGCATTCATATATGGGCCGTTCCACGAGAAAAAACAGCATTATGGACTCTGCGCAAAGCTAATCCGGCACATTCCGTCTCAGGGGGATAACGGTATAGAGTAATTTTCTTTTAAGTTTAGATGCAACTCTTTTCAAGGGTGTTCTACCTGTAAAATGCATAGAAAGTGGGACAATTTCGGGTTCAAACTAGTTGATTTACATGGAAACGAAGAAGGAATTAATTTGTTTGGTGTAACGTGACCTTAGAGAACAAGCTAGCTATGAAGTGCTCGTTTGTTTCATACGGGTAAATGTCATCCGAAATAATATTCCAATAAAAGATTAATGATAGATACACTCTATTTATATATATTCAGCGTTAGGTCGCGATAGCTCAGCCGGTAACGAAGGCGATCATTCATCAACAATTCGTGAGGATGAATCCCGATCCGGGCCTTATATATATATATATATATATGCATGTTACTTATTTAAGTGTTTTGTTTAGGTCGAAAGAGTACAGAACTTACACCTGTTCGCCCAGTATCAGTTCAAGAAACAGGAACTGAACGTAAAGAATCCCGGTCATCAAAATGAGCAGGTCCTCTGGCACGGTACGGACGCGAAGGCCATACAAAATATCATCACGAATGGGTTTAACAGGAGTTATTTAAGTTGTAAGTATTTTTAGTCAGTTTTAGTTTTTATTCATAAATACCGCCATTGTAACTGAGGTTAACAGCATCAGGGAATATTCTTTTACATATCCAGGAACTCTGGTTGGCGCGTTGACGTTGGACGTCAGTTCAAAATATGACAATATATTATTCTATTCAAGCGACGTCGAGTCTTCATTACATTATAAATATTTAAGACGTAGGCGAGCTTTGTGCATTCATACATCATCAGAGCCTTCGATATCCGTCCACATGTAATACATTCCTTGATATAACTAGTAAGTGGCGTAGCCCCACTAATCCACTGTCAATAGCACATTAAATATAGAGAACTAATTCGTCCAAAATTGATATTTGCGTATGTAAATATGAACTTACAATGTGATTGTTCACACTCATTGGACGGTGAAACTTAAGGGTAGAGCTTACATTGAAAGCGCAAGCACCTATTTGCTTCCTCAATTAATGAACGCAAACAATCACATTTTTAGAAAAATATTAATAAGGAGACAGTGTTTTTCATGGAAGAGGTTGGATGTAGATAAAAGGTTGGCTTACACTGATTGATCAAGATAAAATCTCCCGCCCACTTCTTACGGCCGGTACACATATGACATCAGCGAATCAATCCAAATGTCATCCATGCAACCCTGAGCGCCAATGTGTCTTTGGTATGACCCAGTCGAAACTGAACCCCGGTACTCTAGCAGCGTAGTTTCTATCCACTTCACCAGCGAGGTGAATTAGTTCTCTAGTTGAAAGGATTGACTTGTATTTCACAGTTCGGAGATCGCGACGCCCATGTTTATGCACCATAAACAAACCAACAGTTACACATTATAAACTACCCTGGTCTCTTGCATCACATGGCTTTAGTTTATGATGCAGAATCTGCATTCCGCAATGGAGTGTACCGGACAGAATAATGTATCAATTGTGTGTGATTAGTTAAACTACTGCATCTTTGCATATCGGATTCATGTATTGTGAAATAAGTGGTTCAAAGGTGCATCAGTCCCGGGTCGAATGGCTGTAAGAGCAGTGTTAACATTTATAACCTTCCCTCGTATTCGGTTGACTATCCTGGACGAAGACATCACATGTGCTTATTATAAGATCTGACTTCACAATAACAAGTAATTTCCCAATTTCCTACAATGTATTCCACCCATCCCCGAAATGATATGTCTCTATTCATAATTTTAATTTGCTCATTTGCTCGACGTTAAAAAAGGAATAGTGAATATATTTAAAAGAAAAATGTCTTCCTAATGGCTCTTATGAGAGAAACGTATAAGTTGCGTATGAAAATGCATTAATTAATTTTCATACTCACAAGAAGCCCTTGAAAATACAGAATTGTTTGTATACTTACCATATTGAATCTATGAGTAGCGTATCGCCAGCGGATGTTCAGCGTATTACCATCGTAGTCTGCGTATGGCTAGCGAATAAGAAACGTATGAGAAGCGTATGAACTGCGCATGTACATCTTTACCCTACCACGTGACAATGTGCCCATATTAATCCACAAAGAACTGTAGAAGATCCTCTATACACACTTTATCAAAACGCTGGAAATATGCAGGGGTTAGCTTGCCATACGCCAATCATACGCTAGTTGTACGTTATTTATACATTACTCAATCATCAGGCGTAAACAAGATGTCTATATGCGTTGCAGATACGTAATACATATGTTAGAAATACGTTACTCATGCGCCTTTCATGCCAGCGTGTGTGAGCGTATGACCAGTGTACTCGACCTATGAATACCGTATCTCTAGCGTAACTCGAGCGTTTTTTCAGCGTATGCCTTGCGTCTTTGTTGCGTATAGACCATACGCCCTAATCTTTAAGCATGCTTTAAAAAATCTGCCTCGCCATATGCCAGCGTATGCAAGCGTACCCCTAGTGTCAGCGTATGTGCTGGCATACGCTAGTACGATACGCAATATTGTGACAACGCCATAATACGCACACACTTTTTAAGCATGCTTAAATATAAAAATCTGTCTCGATGTATGCCAATGTATGCAAGCGTATGCGACCGTGCTTGAAACGTATAAAACCTATGTCTATGTACCCCTAGCGTATGTCAGCGTATGCGTGATATTTTGCATACGCTGGCATACGCTAGTACGATACGCAAAAGTGTGACAACGCCATTAAGAGTTTCGCTTCGAGAGGTAACACTGTACTTTATTTCAGGTGGTGCGTATGGAGCCGGAGTATATTTTGCCGTAAATTCCGCGTATTCCGATAGCGGCAGATATGCAAAAGTGGATGCTAATGGCCATAAAAGAATGATGAGAGCTCTTGTGTTGGTTGGTCATTCTGTCCCAGGAGTTGGACAAATGACTGTTATGCCCGAAAGACAGCCAGGCATTCTATATGACAGCGCAATAGGTCCAGGCATGTTCATTATATTCAGTGATACTCAAGCGTATGCCCAACATATAATCACATATACTTAGATCCGCACAATGAGTTTTAATTGCATCTTACAATATATGATCGTCGATTCACCTACAGTCGTAAACGAGATCAAAACAATATGATCCAGTGTTTATTAGAAGGTACTAGTTGGCATTTATGAACAGTGTAGGTTCAGATTACAGTGCGGAATCCGGTTATTTGCAGTCGACCTGGTGGCTTTAAAGCAACGCGACAATTTGATACCTGGCCTCTAATTTCGCTTTGTCGCGCTGTATAAAAGACGAAGAGTCTAAGATATCGGTTGATGCTATCGCGTTAAATTCAGTTTGTCGACCTAAAATTTACCGAAACAAATCGGAAATTATAAAATGAAAGAGGTCAAGTTTTCGACCTAAAGTTTCACTTTGAAAACTAGACATGCTCATATAAAACGTTTTTAAGTATAATATCCATTTATCCATTCAGGACGATTTTAACGGTGTTTATAACGCTAGAAAGTAAAAGTCGCTAAAAGACAACGCGTTACTCGCATCATGACCTATCTTTGTTTGAGACTTAAACGTTCTATATCAACGAACAATAACTCCGTTACCATATTGTTGTGTATGATTGTCGACAGACGTACGTTCAAGAGTTAAGACACTACACAATTGATTAACATTTTTTCTTATCGAAGTTACTACGTTCCTAATGACACAGGTAACTCCGCCGAAACACACAATTCCAAGCAGAGTAATTTCCACGCCAAACGTATGATGTGAACAAACACTGAAAGTACTGGTGAGTCAGAGCACTGAAAGTACTAGTGGGTCAAAGCACTGAAAGTACTTGTGGGTCAAAGCACTGACAGCACAGTTGTGTCAAATCACTGAACATACTGATGAGTCAAAGCACTGAAAGTACTTGTGGGTCAAAGCACTGAAAGTACTTGTGGGTCAAATCATTGAAAGTACTGGTGGGTCAAATCACTGAACGTACTGGTGGGTCAAATCACTGAACGTACAGGTGGGTCAAAGCACTGAAAGTACTGATGGGTCAAATCACTGAAAGTACTGATGGGTCAAAGCACTGAAAGTACTGTGGGTCAAATCACTGAAAGTACTGGTGGGCCAAAGCACTGAAAGTACTGGTGGGTCAAAGCACTGAAAGTACTGCTGGGTCAACTCACTGAACGTACAGGTGGGTCAAAGCACTGAAAGTACTGGTGGGACGGTTTGATTAAGGTCAGACAGGCGTACACAAGAGATGTTTGTCAAATACGCATGCCTTCCTTTTATAATGAGGTTAGACATGTTAAAAGAGCAGTTTAATTTCAGTATGCCCATGGGTTTTAGAATTAACTATGTCAACAACATTCAGATCAGATTCCATTATAACCACTGCTAATTTTCCAATGCTCGTGGGAGGGATGGGGTTACATAATGTAACATAACTGATGGTCATTAAAGGTAGACACATACAATTCATGTACTTTTCTTTGAAATCATTAATAAACACGAGGACCGTTATGGTCCTATTTCGCTCACCTGTGTAACAGAACTTAGATATTTGTCCACGTACACATAAGGAAATCAAGCCCACTTTCAAAGCATTATAAGTGCTCAAACTGACGTTTTTCTACTTTTAATAATCTTTAAGATACAATTATGATAAGTGACAACTCAACGTAAAGGTTTTGATCACACCTTCTAACATAGCAAGATGTGTGTAATAAGCGGTCATTGCTGTCTGTTCCTAAACAATGAACCTGTTTCTGATAACCTAAGCACAGAGGTTTTTTTGCAGCGAAGTTTTAGAGTGAAATTACATTTTAGCCACATGCATTTTTCTCTAAGCCACTTTTTACCTATTGCTCAACTGGCTAACGACAGTGTCATCCATGAATTATTTGTAGTGTGTCAGTTAGGGACCAGTGTGCCAAATTAATTTTAAATCGGAGGTATACTTTAGGTAGAGAAGCTTTTTTTTTAAACTATACATATGTAATGAAAACAAGCTCTGACTCCTGGTGGCAATGTTTCTCAATTGATTGGTATGATTTGAACAGTCTTGGTAGGGATTCACTCAAGGAACACTTTTTCAAATCGGCACACTTTTATCAGACAAAATATGTTTAAAGTGCTGGCACTTTGACTCCAGTCGGTTACTAACTTTTCGTATGATTTGTTCCAGTGAATTATTGTGTACATACACATGCAATCGACTATCTGACCTTAATTTACGAATACCAACACAATCGTCCAACTAGTATTTTCAGTGATTTGATTAAATATAAGTGATACTCCAATATTACCAAAATGTATACGCGTTTTGGAAAAGAATATAGGCGGTACAAAACAGGGCGTTTTAGTTTGTTTGTATTTAACTTGACATGAAATCGCATTGTAAATATTTAGCTCCGTTATAGTTACATAGTCGAACTTGCTAACCTAAAATGGCGATGGTTTGTTGTTCATTTGACATTTTATGCTTTTACTATACATCACACACTATGGCTTTACTCATCGATTGTTTATGAACACATTAGGCATACCTCTTGAACCAACATATGTTTTCGAAATGAAAACAAAGTCATTTGAGCAATTTATGTTCAGCATTATCCAATATATTACATTTCAAGACTTACCATAGTATGCATAGTATCACATGCTTCAGGCCGAACGTATGCAAAGCCATATGCCAAAGAAACACAATTCTTTGAAATTAGGGAGTTATACTAATAAAACGATGCATGCAGATTTACTAACATATCAATGGTCTACAATGATAAAAAACCTCGTATAAATACAGAAAAAAATGGTATTTAATCATTTGTCTTCCTCTTGCATTCAAAAGAAAATGAATACCCTACTATCCAAATACACTTTGTGGAATGGCCCCGGCTGGCCCCGGCTGGCCCCGGATGACCGTATTTACTGCATGTCCCACAACAGTTAACACCTGAAAAATAAAATACAAAATATATTATTTGTATGGTGTTTTACGCCACTTCAACAATTGTTCGGTTATATCATGACGTTTAATGGGTATCTAGTACTTCTCGTTCGTTTGTTTATCATGACATCATCGAGTCAGTCGTAGTTTAAATCCCACAATTTTGAGGACCAATGAGGGAAGAACATAATAAGAATATTGCTGTAAATAGTGAAGCATTTCCCATGCACTACCGATCTGCAGACACGACATTGAACAAGCAAATCCGGAAAATCTTTATAAAAAATGATTTCATTATAGACGAGCGTCAAAAACATTGTGATAAAAGGAGGTATTGCTAATAAAGAGTCTTTTCTCTATTTGCCGCATTGTTTTCAAAGTGCAGATGTGTCCAAAAACGTCTGTATCTGGGAAATAGTAAATTTAGCGATGATATAGCAACGTCGACTTGAGTATATCAAGACCAGCTTTCTAGTCCCTAGAGTCTAGTCAGAAACCGAATTATATACTAGAACTTTCCACGAGAAAACCAACATTATGGACTCTGCGTAATGTATCGAACCAGATCGCGCAGGCTAATCCGGGCTGACACATTCCCTCTCAGGGAGATAGGGTTATAGAGTAATGATTCCTGAAACAGAAAATATAAGTGTATGTCCGGGTAATGCTTAGGCCGATGAGGGTCGAATAGTTTACGCAGATTCCACAATGTTGGTTTTCTCGTGAAACGGCTCCATTGTGAAATTGTTTAAATGAGCCACGTCTGACGATCCTGACTCTTATTGCCTCTGTGTATAGTAGACTCTGATGAATCTGTATATATAAAATATTCACCTGAGTCTACACCGTCTTTGTGTATTATAGAAGGGTATACATCATTTAACAAAGACCTAGAAGTGTTGTTCCACTAGTGTAACGCTAGTATACCGTTGTATGATCCTTCTACAAAGATTCAATAAGATCGTTACGCGTATCTCATAAACATTTTGAATATCAAAATTATATTTCATTGTAATATTTTTCAAAATGTTGTACACTATTTGCAGATGTATGCAAATGTTAATATTTCTTAATTGCGTGTATTTATATAATAAATTATACTTACAGTGATTGCCACTTACACATCGGTGTACTTAATTACAGTTTCGACACGTGCATAACATAATTTGATGTGGTTGAATTGAGTTTCAACGGTATTTCAGTAATAACACGGCTGTCAGGTAACTTAACGAGTTCTGGCTGTTTTTTACAAACTAAATTACCACTCAAACATTCTTCTCATGAAACTGGCTACTTTTCCAAATATACTTTTTTGCCACATTTGTGTAAGACATAATACGATAGTCACAATGACTTTTGTCAATCAACGAAACTAATGATGAACCGGGGTTCGAATAAATACCTATCGGTGCTCGACGAACTAATGTGTACTTTCGCTATGTTGTTGTTTTTAATAATAAGGGACATCCATTTGGGCTGTAACTATTTACCATACTAAACAAATTTTCATTAATTGTGCTGTTTAGGATAACGTATCTTCCATTTGTGTCACATAGAGAGTCTGTTTGTGTAAAATTTAGCTTATTTGAAATAAGTATGCTACACCCGCAACTATGATTTGATCCTAAAGCGTGATAAAGGCTATAGTTACTAAATTGTTTATCAACATTATCTATTAT
>JAUELF010250278.1:0-21338 GCA_031471495.1 Clinocardium nuttallii
TACAAATGGCTTTTACTGATAAGCTATTTCTTTAACAGTGTCCACTCCTTGCAGTTTCATATGCGCTCCTGATCAAAATTTTCACAGATTCTTGCAGTTTAATATTTGTTACTAATTTACTATCATTCAGGTGATCGATTTAGGGCCATCTTCGCCCGCTTGTTTCAAAGTGGTAAAGTGCTCAGTACTTTGATTTTCATTACAGGTGCACCAAAGAGATGGAAGATGTCATCAGGTGTTCAAATAAATGAGGAAAGCATTGCGAGTGGTAAGTTGAGTCCAGTCCCGATTAAAGGAACACCCACACGGGACAGCTCATCTGAAAGAAAGGGAAAACCAACACAAAAAAGGGGACCTAAAGAATCTGTTGACAATGCAAGTTCAAGAGATTCTTCTCTTGAAAATAAAGATAAGGGTAAAATTATTTCTGAGATAAAACGAGATTCATCATCTGACAGTAGTAAGGTAAAGAAGTCAGAAGAGAGTGGCAAGAAAGTAAAAGCGGTTGATAAGTTGAAGTTTTATGGCTCTTCACCAAAAGTCAATGGAGACACTGCAGTGAAGAAGAGTAAAAGTCGGCCCAAATCTCTTGATCTCAATTCTAAACTAACTAATGGAGAAGATGAGAGCTTTAAAAGTCCAGATCCCCTAACACCGTGTAATGTGGCTGTTAAACGAAGAAAGGGAAGACCGAAAGAAACACCTCCAACCTTAGTTGCAGAGAGTCCAGTCGATGCCATAGAGATGGTATCCACTAGCATGACACAGACTGACTTTGATAATGAAGAGCTGGATGCAGACATAGAGGATAACATTGAACCTGTGATTGTAAAAAAGAAACCTGGCAGGAAACCAAAGGTAACTACAGGGGTCATTTCCAAAGGCGTCAAGTCCAAAGGCATGGCAAACTCGACTCGCAAAATTCTTGGTCAAAGAAAAATAAAAGGTAGAAAACTGGTTTCAAAACTTAAGAAAAGTGGAAACAAGCTTCTTCATAAGAAGGTTATTGTCTCTAAGCTGCCTGGACAAACTTTAGTCCCAGGTGTTCAAGTTAAAAGAAAAGCTGGTAGACCACCAGGTGCTAAAAATAAAACGACGATTTTAAAAGAGAAATTACTTGTACAGTCTAAGGTAAAGAAAGTGGTGGTTGTAGATTCTGAGACGACTTCTCTGTCAATGGAATGTAGTAAAACCACGGGAGAAAGCAACAATGAAACACAGGCATCTACACCAGGAATCATTGGTGTTAAAAGGGAATCAGATGTGACCTCTGTTGATAAAGCTGCCAATTTTGTGGACACTAAACCTAAAATACTTAATAAACCGAAGGGTAACAAACCTCTTAAATTGAAAAAGGGAGGAGTGAAATCATTAGGCAAACTGAAAAAGGAAAGTGAAGATATCCAAAAGGTCAGAAAGAAAAGAATCCTTAATTCATATGCTGCAAACAGTGACATTGGAAAGTCCTTGGATCATCTGCCTAAAAATGACTTACGGAGGTATCTCCAGATTAAACTGATAGAAAGGTTAAATGGTAACAGATCTCACTCCCATACAGTGCTCAAAACGCTCCCTGACGAAGCAGACAAAAGTGATACAGATGTATACTCTGAAGACGACAGTTTGCCTGGAATTGACCATGTTAATGATTTAGATGTACAGAATCTATCAGCTTTGGTAGAGCAAAGACGAGTTCGGTCAGAATCTGATGTCAGCAGTGAACAAAGACGATCAGTTAGCCGATCACGTAAATCAAGCGTGGATATGTCAAAAATAAGTGATATAACAGATAATGAATCAGTTTGCTCTGAAAACTCGATCAATTCATCTAAGCGTATATTTGTCCTTGGTGAAGACAACACTGAATCAGATGATACCATTAGGACTCGGCAGAGAGTCGAAATTGTGCCTGGAAAAAGCAGGAAAAGAACACTAAGTGGAGAATTTGATTTGGTGGATGAAGTCCAATTAAGAAAGTCCAAAAAGAGACTTGCTAGAAAGTCGGGAAGAATTTCATTCAGTGACGGTAATGAAATACAATTTAAAAATGAAATGACCCCTGCTCTGACTCCTGTGAAAGTTCAGAAAAAGACAAGTCCTAAAATTGCTGCTATTAAAGAGAGACTTGATGCTAAGAAGAATGTTTCATATCCATTTGTAAGTGAACACAGGAAGCGACTGCTTAAACAGTCTCCATTTTTAAGTCGAATGAGGCGAAAGAGAAGATCTTTACAAGGAAATAGATGTGCTACACCTGGTAGAGATAAGTTACTTGAATTGGAACAAAACAATGAAGTATTTAGTACAGTTAGTGTGCTTCAGAAAGATGCAATAGAACAAAATGTCTTGGACAATAATGCATTGGAAATGGACAAAAAAGAAGCCTTGAAAAGTGTGGACATAAATAGTGTAACAGTATCATCTGTTTGTGATCATGTCCATACAAATCAAAATAAATGTGAACCAAGTATTGATGCAAAGGTTGGTAATTCAGAAGAATTGCTAGAAAGCAAATGTTTTAAAGTAACTGAAAGTGCTCATGATGAAGTGAATAAAAATGAAACTAAACAAGATGAAGAAATTTTAGATAAAATAACAGGAAATACATCTTCGGACAAATGTCAAGAAAAGAAACCTTTTATTATAGAACTTGAAATAAATGAAATAATAAAAGAACTGATATCTAATGTTATTTACACATGTGAGCCTGAATTGCGGCCCAGTTTAACAATAAATCCAGCAACTCATTTGGGTATTGAAGGATCAATGATGAATGTAAATCAACCGGACAATCTGCCTCGTAAACTTGGAGGGAAACGTAAACCTGGAAGACCAGGAAGACCAAAGAAAGCCAAAAAACATTTTGGTGCTACAAAAAAGTTGCCTACAAAACCAGGGCAGGCAACTTATACCGGTGCCCGTAGGGGACGGAAACCGAAGTCTGCAAACCAAGTAAAAGAGTCTCCTACAGAGTCTACAGTTGTGAGAAAATTTGAGTTGAGGCAAAAAATATCAAGGTCACCTTTAGACAATATCGCTCTTAAGCAGAGTTTAGAAGAAAATGAATATTACAAAAATGAAGCTCAGAGAGTAAATAGAAAAGAAGCCAAGGAAGCAAAGCAAAAATCAAAACGTGATTATGCTCTTGCAGCGGAAGGGCAGACCATTCATCCTTATGAACCCGTGCCAGAAGTTCCGGTCACTGCAGAGCTTCCTCAAACTGAAACTGCAACCGAAAGTGAATTTTCAGATGCAGATGAGGACTTAATTGAAGCAAAAACAGTTGAAGATTATCTCAGTGAATGCAAACCGTGCAGTGTTGTTCTTTTAGACTTTATCAAACAGTTGCAACGTGCGCAACAAAAAACTGCAGAATCCTGTGAGGAGGAAAGTGCTACTGAAACTGAAGATTCACAAGATGATTCAATTGATTACTCTGAAGGGACATTGACAGCTGATACCAGCGCAGTTGAAGAAAAAGCTGCAACTCCAGAATCTAAACTAATAAATGACGACACTCGAAATGACCAACCTTTGATAAGTTCTGACTATGCATCAGTGGAAAATCTGTCTCCAATTTCTCCTGATAAAAATCCAGAAAAGCCGCTAGAAACCCTGAACAAAAGTCCAACAGAAGAATTAAATATTTCTCCAATATCAAATACAATTAAGGTGAAAACTCCTCCAAGTAAAAAGAAACCTTTGATTCCAAAAAGTGTTAAAAAGATTACACCAGAGCACCAAACAGCGAGGAAAACAGTTCCACCTCTAAAGATCAAGCTCAAGGGAGGAATAAAAAAGAAAATGTATATGGTCGAGTCCCCATTACAAGACTACGAAGCTCTTTTAAATCCACCCATACTTGAAAAGCGTGCTAAGAAGAAGAAAAGCAAGTCGAGCAGTAAATCTGGATCTGATTCCGATCGTGGCAATCGCCATCATCACCATCACAAAAAACGAAACAAGTCCCCATTAGCTGGTCAAATTGGTCCTTTTGGTGAGAAGAAATCAAAGCCTACAGCTATTGTTGCAGCATCTCCTTCGATTAAACCCAGTCCAATACCTAAAGGTCGATTTGAGGCAACATTTTTAGAATTTATACAAAATAAAGAAAAGGACATTGTACCACTGCCAAAAGTTAAACCTTTCTTTGATGTGATGAATATGAAAGAATATAAGGTGGACAATAAGGGAAGCCTGATTGTAACGGCTTCCTCCCAGTCCCCTACAAACTTGAATGCACTGTCTACTACACCGAGCATTACAGACACTAACAGTGAAGCTAGTTTGTATAACAGTATTTCTATAAACACAAGTCTTGTAAACTCTGTTATAAATGAGAATGTACAGAAAGCATTGGAAAATAATTCAGATAATAATCAGAAAAAGGACAATCAATTGTTTATTGGTGTGATCGGGTCAAGGTCAAATCTCCAATATTTTTGTTCTATTTGTGAGAAGGAGGTGCATAAAACTGACGATATAGTTCTAAAACATTTTGCTTCGGTCCATCCCGGGCAACCAATCATGTACAGAAGAGTGGCGGATACCCAGCAGAAAGAAAAATTGAGTCCCAGCAACATCTTTGAAAAACTGGCTAACCTTGCAGGACCAGGGCAACCAGCAATGAATGTAACAGCCAATGAAAACCCAGCCTTGACTTCAGAATCAAACATATCTGCTTGGAACCAAGAAGCAGTTCCTAGTCAAATAAACGGTACCAGTCAGTTGAATGCCCATAGCCATGTACAACCTGTGATAGACAATCAAAGGTAAATGATCTAATAATCCTTTCCGACTCGAATAATCTGCAATAGACAACTTTGAGAGCTTTTAACCCTTTACCTCATACAACAATTCTGCAGCAGACGACCTTGATCATATTTTGTCAAAACATAGAAAATCTCTATAATTGAATGGATAACCTATGACAAGAAGTAGAAAAACATTGTGATAAATGGAGAAATTGCACATTTTATGCTAATTCTTGTTTTGTCAATATGTTTTCAAAAAGCTGTCTGCTGCAGAGGCGTCAGAAAGCGTCTATATGAGGGAAAGGGTTAAATCCATATTTTATCCGCTAACCCTATGTCATGGGTACTCAAAAGTAACCACAACATAGGGTTTGGTTAGATAATAAGAGAGATATTGTGGGGAAAAGAGCTGTGCCTTGTCTGGACTTCTGAAACTTTCAGACAACAAGGGATCATAATGTATATTATGTATATGTGATGGCTTGGGTTAGCACTTGTATATGTAACACCATAACAGAAGTGTAGACTGACTGCTTTCGTTCGTATTTTTGATAAAGAGTTGATAACATTGTGGCAAAAGGAGAAAACACTTGTTTTGAGCAATTTCTCCTTCTGTCACTTTCAAAAGTAGTTGTCAGAAAACATCTGTAACTGCAAGTGGGAAAGGGTTTATAATGCCAATACAGTATTGCAACAAGACCATAAATAGTTCACTAGATACAGCCGATATACTTTCATTTTGTTAGTACAGTATTTCTTTTTTTTTTTTAGGGCTATATAGCTACTCAATACATTGTATGTATGCTGTTTTGTTAAGGTGTCTGTCTGGGTGAGAAATTATAATTTTATGGGTAATTAAAAAATCATTAATGACTCTTGGAATTTCAACCACAACCTTCCAAATTAATCTTCTGCATTAATGACCATTTCTCGCAAACAGACGACTTTCAAAAAGATTCTGGCAAAAGGGGAAATTGCTCTTTTTTATTATTATCTTTTGATTCACAGTTGTTTCATTTTCTTACCAAGATGTCAATGTCGTTTGCTGCAGATTTGTTGTATGTGGGAAAGGGTTCAAGATCACCTGTGAACCATATTGTTGTGTTCCCACGGGTGGTCTTTATAAGCAGATTCCACTGAGTTAAAAAGTGGACAGTTTTAACTAGACAAAATGGTTTTTGCGGTTAATTGACAAATAGGGCAGATTCAGATCACATTGTGCTGATGTGCCTGGTAATTTGGATCTACACTCATCACTTATGCCCAAAGGTTTATTGGTTAAGATCACAGACGGGCTCTGGTAGCTGTCAATCCAGAGGTTGCGAGTTCGAACCCCGGCTTGGCCAACATTCTTCCCAATGATTGACAAGTCACTGACAAGCATTAATCGCCTTCCAACGAAGGGCAAAAAGTCTATGTGGAAAAGCAGCCAGTTGCTTGGAACGTTTGTTGTGTGGAGTACTGATGAGAGAAAGCCAAAAAAAAATGTGGGTGGACTGGCCTTCATGATACGACTGATCAATTAGGGAATACAGCATTAAATAATACAATAAATTCTGCATCACAAAATCTGACATCGTTAACACTCAGGTGAGCGATCAAGGGCTATTTCGTTTACGAACCCTATGAAAAAGTGGAAAAAGGAGAAATCTCTCGTTAATTAATATCACAAAATACATGCAAAACATTTTAAACAAGAATTGTTAAATTCTGATGCAAATGAGAAACTGTTTATCAGAATAATGTTGAAAACAGATTCTGACAGCATTTTCTCAGTTGCTTGATTTTTCAAGTCATTTTGATAGATATAACGAATAATAAAAAAACACCTAAAATGCCATGTACAATGTTTGAATACAAAATATTGTTTTTTGTAATTAAAACATTATCATATTTTGTGATTCAAGCATTATTGTATATTCAAACTTGTACTATAAATCATCAACACAAACATTCTGAGCAAGTTTTAACTAGAGCATCGGCAACGATACAAATCCCCCCGTCACCAAGTTGTTATATATATATAGTCAGTTACCTCGACCCTTATCAGTGAAACGGGAACCCGTCCAGACTCGCTTGACAATAAACCAGTGTATAAATGAATTCTGTCCCCAAATGCCAGTGCTAAAGCAATGAAGTAATTTTTTAAAGATGTATTATTGTCACCGTGACCTAGCTTGGCAAAACACGAACCCCTCTTTGACACTAAACCTGTGAATAGAGTACATGTATCATGTTTTGTTTGGGTATTATGCCGCTTTCAACATTATTTCATGGCGACAGTTCACTTATTCAGGATCCCTGGGTAAACTAACCAGTACTAGCCTAGAAAATGTGCCATGCCCAAGGGCACTCCACCATGACCATAGTGCCGCGACTAGGGATCGAACCTGGGACACCCGGTTTCGAAATCCCTGATGCTTACCACTCGACCACAGCGGATTCCTCTCTCTATAAATGAAAGATTGATTGGAGTTTAACGCCGTTTTTAACAATATGTCAGTCAAATCACGGCGGCCAGTTTACCTACTTGCATGTTTTCTGGTTTTCTTTTTCCAGTACTCTACACAACAATCTTCAAAACAATTGGCTGCTTTTCCACATAGACTAAGTCCATGGTGAAAGACAATATAAATGAAAGACCAATAATTGAATAAAGTTGAAAACACTGAGGTTTGTTAAGTACGTCTGCCGGTGGGAGAGGGTTAAAATTTAAATGGTTGCTTACTCAGTTTGTTTTCATTTATATATGCATGCATGTGGCATAGTCTTTGAGGGCTAGATGACTGTAAAAATGTCTCATACACTGTTCTAGATAATAAAACATACACCTACATCAAGTCAACTAGCTTAAACTTCATCATATTTCTTGTTTGACATTATGAGTTGATCACTTTTAATTTCAAAATTTGTCAATGAATGGGGAATATTATTGACATTTTACAAAATATCTTTTAGATGTGATTGAAATAGTTTTGTAATATAAAACCAAGGGTATCTTCCTCCTTTTTTTTTTAAGAATACAGAAATTAATACATGTATGTATGTAATTTAAGTTCTCATAAATTGATTGATCATATAAAAAATAACCCAAAGGTTACACAGGTTATTGAACTCTTTCAGACAATCAAATCTTCTGCAGCAGACTTTGAAAGCATCTAGGTAAAACATTGAGGCAGTAAGATTTTTAGGGGTTTAACATAAAATACAACAGCTAAGGTCATGATGTGGATGACAGGAAAGATGATATTGATCCAACATCTTATATTTACATCAAGATAAACAATAAATCAAGTCTTAACAATATGGTCTGAAACCAATACCACCCAACCTGCTGGATCTGAAGAGCTAGACTAACCCAATTGTTCAGACCAATTAAGCCGACTCTTACTATTCAAGGTCCTACTTTGAGTGCCATTCTTATTGAGCCTCACCCTGCTAGTGCTGCTACAGGGGCACAAGCGAAAGGAGAAATTGCTCATAATGAACAGATTCTTATTTTGTCACAGTGTTACCAAAAGTTGTCTGTTGTAGATTTGCCAAAAATGTGTCTTCATGTGGGAAAGGGTTAAAAAATTCATGAGAGTCTGAATTGCGTCTTACGAAAAACAAATAATTACAATGAATAATATATACAAATTGATGTTTCCTTTCCCACTTACAACAAATTTGCAGCATACAACTTTGAAAATGTCCATGGATGCAAAAACAATGAGAAATTAAGTCTATAAAATTGACAGTTGAGTTCTATTATTTAAAAACATTGCGGCAAAGAACTTGGAAAACATTTCCCATGATGTACAATTTCTCCATTTGTCAAGATGTTTTCAAGTTGCCTGCAAGCGGGAAAGGTAAGCACAGACTGTCACCGTGAGTGTGTTTGTGACCAATAACAGACTGACATTACAATTAGCCCTGTCTCCAATGAGTCCATTGAATCTAACATTTCAAGCTGTATGTGAGATGAAAAGTTTTAGATATCAATATCACAACCACTACCAGTGACAAAAATGTCGGGAAATGTATATATAAATTTAAGTCATTTAACCCTTTCCCACATGCAGCTTTAGGTATTTTGTAATCATCTGCGGCAAACCTTTGAAAACAATTTGGGTTCAATAAGAAATTCCTTTTTGCCATGTTGTATTGTTTTCAATCATCTCATAACTTTATTTTTTTATATTCTCATTTTATTATTTTCCATATTTTCCGTTTATGTTTTCTAAGAGTAAGATGTCTGCTGCAGATGTGGAAAAGATGTCCAGCACTCTCAGCACATGTCTTGCGTATCACTGTATGTGTTCACTAACCCTATAGAAACGCTTTTGAGCCAGACAGAACATCTTTTGAGTAACAAGGAAATGACCTTTAATTTATCAAATTGCAGCACCTCCAGCAGACTTTAAAAATGGTAGTTAATTGTCTCACTTAGAAGATTCTTTTGAGTACCCCCGTCCGCCAACATCTATAGGGTTTGAATGTCGAATTAAGAACATGAAAAATGTCCCTTATTTAAACTAGAGCTCTGGACACATTCCCACATACAACAAATCTAGGCAAAACTATAGAAAGACCAATAATTAAATAAATAGGGTTGAAAACATTGACTGCACAGCTGCAGAAGCGTCAAAATGTGGGAAGTCCTTTGTGATCCGGATCATTTTCTTTTTCAAAGATCAAAATAAAATCTTAACAAAAAAAATTACATCAAACAGTTAACCTCACAAACCCCTAATGTTTT
This sequence comes from Clinocardium nuttallii, assembly GCA_031471495.1. NCBI lineage: Eukaryota > Metazoa > Mollusca > Bivalvia > Cardiida > Cardiidae > Clinocardium > Clinocardium nuttallii. The sequence continues at coordinate 9,496 of JAUELF010250278.1, forward strand.
TTCAACCAATTTGATTTTCAACTGTCTTTTGTTCTTGACTACCCAGACACATCTTCACAATTACACTGTCAATTGTTTTAACATTAACTGTATGTTTACCCTTTACCTGATGCTTACAACTTTAAATGCCAATGCAGCAGACTTATGAAAATGGATACAAATTTTGTATACATGTCATGTTGGTTACTCAGTTAAAAAAAATAGAGATTTTCTTATTTGGAAATTTTACGCCTCAGCTTCGATTTTAGTGAAATTGGCCTAATCAGTCTTTTAGTCTCATAGTCATACTTTGACACCTCAGTTGTTCAGTCAAGCTTGTCTACTAAGCATTCCAACAGATATATACTAAGGGTACCACTTACTAAAACTGATCAATACAAAATCTCATTCTTTGAAGTTTCTGCATACCACAACTGACTGCATATTGAAAGCTATTTTACATTCTAAATCATTAAATGTTAAAGTGTCCAGGAAGTCCAGAAGTCTGGGCTCCTTAAATTGGGGTCGTCTTCTGGCTCCCTTACTTCCAAAATCCATGCTGTATCAGGAGCGTCATGTGTATCTGTAAAGGTGCTAGATTTGGCAAGACACCTTACTTTCAAATAGTATAAAAAGAATCAATTATCGGCCAGGTAATGGAGAAGTAGAAAGGGTTAAGGAATCTGGTGAACTTCTTTCCAAAAAATGTAAGTGTCTTAAACCGAAAAGCTTTCAAAATTTTACTTGACTCATGTAACCCAGCTGTAAGAACTCAATTCAACAATGGCTCAAACTCGGGACCTCTTATCCTGGAGCTAACACTCTGCAGAAGTCTTCTATCAGTTCTATGTCGCTACAAAAGCTAGTTCTATAGCAATGCAGTATAAGTATCCCCCTTATACAAACACATACTGGCCATAGCTACACATTATCTACCTTAGTCCTATGACTATGAGACAGACAACTCTACTACATACTCCCCCTCCATATGAAGATTCGTCTGTGTATCATTTAATTTACATCAACTTCTTCTCTATCTCACATCACTGCGGGTTATTTATGATGGGCGCCATTGGAACCCAGCTGAAAGAGTAACCAAGGGCTTAACCCTGGGACCTCTTGTCCACTCTACAATTGCGCTACAAAGCTAGCTATAGACTATAGCAAGGCAGTAGAAGTATCCCCTTATACAAACACATAGCAACATTTTGTCTTTTTATGAGACAGACCACTCTTCTACACATGTGCATCTTATGGGTTAGTCACACTACACTGTATAGCGCTAACGGACGGACAACGTATATAAAATTGCGGCAGAAAGTTATCCGGTGACGAAAGGCATGTGCTCTCACGATCGGTGTATAAAATGCACAAAACGCACACAATCAACGCACATTTATACAGGAGAAACAACGTCCAATTAATGGACATCACCGTACTAGTAACGGACTTGTACCGCGTACTGCAACGCATGAGGAACTGACAAAACGTTCTACGCAGTTATCGTCTGTTAAACATACGTTTCATCCGTTGCATGTTAGTCCGGCTGTGAACCAGGGCCACAAACGGATGCAAACCGGACAAGTACAGAATAAGGAACGCATGAGTAACGAACAAAATGCATAGAAAGGCATTGCTAACGTACAAATTTGTTTGTTGGTGTACGTTCCAAATTTTGAACATGTTCAAAACCTTTCACCAGATGGAACGAACATCACCAAGGAAGGTAGGTGCCGCATGAGAAACGGAAAAGAAACGCATGCGAACGGATTGAAAATGTTGTTATAGTTATATGTTGGACGTCCCGTTTACGCTATACGGTGTAGTGTGACTAACCCATTAAGAGCAATGGGCTCTCCTTGCTGTAATACAACATATCTAGGACCTTGCAGCTTAACTAATAGATACAAGTAAGTTATCTAGAGCCCTGTCATAATTGACTTTAGTCAAATTAGTGCCAATTTCACTTTTATGAAACTGATATTTTCAAACTTTTTGGGAGAAATCAAGGTTATACAACTGCAACCATTGAAAAAGGAAATTGCCTTGAAAACAAACTTGGTAATTACTAGATGCTGAAGGCAAATCATAGTTGGACCCTTTTCTCTCTGACAAATACAAGATGTCTGTCATAAAACAATACAATAAAAGTGGTTTGTAAAAAAAACTGAGAAAACAATCTCAAAATTACAAGGCATGCTATGCATGAAAGTTAGCCTAAAGTTGTGCACAAAATACTGCATACATAACGTCATAATTGAGTAACTGGAGTCATGACTCATTCAGAGCCATTTGTTTTCATGTGTCCAACTTTAATCGAAAACCATGAAACTAGGTCACAGGTGAGATAGTGAAATCCGTGAATTTAACCTCAGTTACAGATTAACTCTAACATACTTACATGAATTTCTGTCGAATAATCGGTCCCATCCAACAGAATAACTGTACAGGCGATCGCATTTTTCTTTTTCAGAGGCTGATCACCCCTTTTGATACCCCTCCCAGTTCGTCTACGGCTTAAAAAACGAAAAAATCGCGACATTCCTTAAAACGTCAATAAATAATGCGTCGATAAAAACATGTTCCTCTTAAAAGGTATCCGCTGTCATCGTCGTTGCTCGTGAATCGCACCAATACACTTGTAAATCAGCATTTTGATGAAAGAATTTCAGTAAGTTCCTACTTCCAACTTTTCTAGACACTACGGAAATTGACGAATGCTTACGGAAACTTCCTTATACGGACCGGAAGTGAAGTTTCTCGGAGTAAAAGAAAAGTGTGATGATCGAGTTTTGTCTCAAATTACCTTTAATGATAACTCGATTCGTTTTAACCATTTCCATCACATAGGCAGTTTCTGACGCCACTTCAGAAGAAGATTTTTGAAAACATTATTGAAAACGGTGGAATTGCTTATGATACAGCATACGACTTTTAAAGCAAATGGCAAAATGTTGAAAACCTATATAATTGAAAAGTGTCAAACATTCTGTTAAAAGTCAAAAATGTTCAATAAGCATGTTCAGCCTGAACTTCCCACTGGGCTAAGTCTATGTGGAAAAGCAGCCAGTTGCTTGAGAAGATTGCTGTGTGGAGTACTGGTGTGAGAAAACCAGGAAGCACATGAGTAGATGAACTGGCCGCCGTGATATGACTGAGAAATTGTTAAAACGACGTTAAACCCCAAACAACCAATCAATCAATCAGCCTGAACTTCAGGGACGTAGATAAAAGGGATAGGCAACTCCATCTGTAAACCTGTTTTCTTGTTACAATATCACCAATAGAAATAATATTGTCCAAATTTTCACATTTTGTAGCAAATAAAACTTTGAAGTGACATTAGGCACATAAACAAAACCATACATATTCTGAAAGCTTAAAATTTCAACTAAAGTTAGAGATACATTGAACAACTGGAATTTATTTGTATTTTGAACAATGACTGGTTTAAAAGACACAGATATTAGGAGTTCTGTATTATATCATTTTTTTTTCAGACTGATATTTTTCATAGGGATAACATATTATCAAAATCTGAAAAATATTAAAATATTTTTATCTACGGCAATAGAACAATATTTTAACTTCACAAAAAAAAAATTGTTTATATCTTGTATATTTTTTTAGTTTTACTTGCTACACATGTTGGCATGGGGGATATTTTAATATACAATGTAGTTACTTATCCCTCTTATCTGTGTCCCTTGCATGCTCTCCTTATGTCAGTCACTCTGTATTCAACAAAAATCGCTGCTTAAGATGCGTCAAAATACGTCTGCAAGTGGAAAAGAGTTAGCCTCTCCGTATCTACGTCTAGTTCCTTTAAGTAGAAGTCTTAAAAAGTGTAGTGAAGACATATCTTCTACATATTGCATTACATTGAGAGCAAATGATGAACCACAATAGATGTAGGTCTACTGCAAATTCAGACAGCGAAAATTAATTTTAAACTCGGTTTTATTCTTGAGTTTCGGAATTAACCCACTCCCCAAAATTGTTTCGGATGTTGGCAAACTCACATTCGTTACAGAAAACCTTTAGTTACGGTTGATATACTTGACACAAACTTGATATGTAAAAACCTTTCATGGGATTGCATTTGGGGTCCTTATGATCATGGTCAAGGTCGCTGTTACTAAAAATAGAAAACAGCTGTTGAAACTGAATATCTTAATTGTTTAACTAAACTTGGTACGTTGAACGATTTTATGGAGACCTTTCATCGATTTGTATTTGTGGCCCCCATGGTCAAGGTTATTGTCAAAAAATGTATATGTAGCATCGAAAATATGTCACATCATGTCAGTGTATGGTACTCCACATTTTCACTTTCCATATCCAATGTATAAAGATCGCATAGTTATTCCTGCTGCCCTCAGCAAAAATGTCTTGGCAATACTCTATTCTGCACATCAAGGTGTATCGTAAATGATGTCAAGAGCAAAATCGTCAGTCTTTTGGCCTAGAATAACCCCAGATATCACTACTTTGAGAAACGAGTGTAACCAAGGTAATCGAATGGCACCATCACAACCCAGTGCTCCACCGACACCACTCGTTTATCTGACCTACCCTGCGCTGACTTTTTCCATTACAAGGGCGTCACTTACTTGGTGGTCGTTAATATCTATTTTAACTGGTCGATCATTGAGAGGGCTAATAATGGTGCGCGAGGTCTAATTGACTGCCTACAAAGAACATTCGTTACTTACGGGATACCAGATGAGTTATCACCTGACGGAGGTCCAGAATTCACTGCCTCTGCAGCAAGGCTATTTCTTAAAGTCTAGGGCGTGCACAATCGCCTATCATCACTCAGTTGCTAGCTGAAGTCGGGGTAAAACAATGTCAAACGTTTAATCATTGATAACACTGAAACAAACGGCGAGCTTGAAACAGACTCTTTACAAAAAGTAGTCCTACAATATCTCTACACACCTGATAGATAAACCAGATTTTCACCAGCTATATGTGTGTGTTTGAACGCCCACTACGTTATTTCATTCCGATTCTTCCATGTCAGTATAAATTCCATGACACCTGGCGCGACACTTTATCGAAACGAGAAGAGGCTTTGCTACATAGACACATGTAGGTTGCGGAAAAACTTTCCGAGCACACAAAAGAATTACCCCCACTGACAAATGGTAACCATCCGAATCCAAAAGATTGGCACTAATCCCCTGAAATGGGACAAAACAAGTTATTGAAGTAAGACAATTTGACCAATTTTACAATTGACACTAATTTGAAAGTATTAGCCAAACATATGAGGCCAGTGTTACCTGAATCATTTTCTAAGGGTAAAACTAAACTCTCTAGATATCCTTGTGCTGAAAAGAATGTGCTCACTGAAAACAGGTCTGCTTGACCAGATAAACAAAACGATCAGACGCTAGACTCTCGTCTAATATAGTCGTCACAAATGTCTCACGTAGTCTCTTAACAAGGCCCTCTACACCTAATTCTGACTTATATACCATAGGCCAGTTTGAAAACCTGTCAACAATGACTATATAGTCCTTACTGTTGTATGTGAAGTAGTCACTGCACATCATCTGAAACGGATAGTCTGGTGGTGTTATTGTCAGATGGTGGCTGCATTGGGTTTGACTTGGCCATCTGATGGCAGTGAGTACATTGGTCCCTCATCCTGGCAATATCTACTGTGATAATCATACCAGTACATATAGTCCATGACCATTGCACGCATTGCAATGACTCCTTGGTGGTCTGCATGGAGAGCATTGAGCACTGGTTTGCGAAAAGCGGATGGGATTACGATTTGCTTGCCCATGAGAACTACACCATCCACTGTGCATATACTTGCTGCAAAGCGATTGTAAGGACGCAAGTCTGACAGGAGCTCCTTGCAGTCTTCTAGAAACCAAGTCTGCAGTTGGTTGATGAGATTTGTAAATGTTGGATCTGATGGTGTGGCCTCACGTACCATGTGACATTCCTAAGTAACAACTGTGATCATGGCATTCAGAGCACTAGTGGCAGCAGCAAATGTGGGCCTATCATTATCTGTATCATTTTCCTCTGTATGTAGACATAAACTGATGAGCGCATCATGATAATGAGTGGACATGCTTACAAGGGACTCCAGCTTCACAAGGTAGGTGCAGACGATCCGGTGGGCCAACGGGATGTCTTGAAGCTGCATCAGGGTCAATATTCTTTTTGCCAGACACATGTACGATTGTGAACCTGTATCCTAGTGTTTTCTCTTTAAGGTTGAGGAGTCTTCTGTTATCAATGTATGTAAGTGGCCTGTCATTTATAATCTGGAGGAATGGTTTATGATCAGTGGCGGAAATGAGGTATTTTCACCCTAGAACATGGTATCGTGTCTGGTGGAGTTCATACACAACAGATAAGGCCTCTCCTTCAATAGACACATACCTGCTTTCCGCCGGATGTGTGAATGTACTGCCAACTAGACATAGTGTCCTGCCATCGTTACAACAGGTTGTAGTTTTACTTACTCACTGGCATTGCTTCTGCATCAAGAGAAATCTAATTCCGTCAACAGACCAGTCGGTAGCCAGGCACGTTATACGAGTATAATCAAACAGGCGTACACCTACCTTCATCTCATGTACAATTATCTCTTTGAATTGGTGAACTAATTCATCAAACTCATCTGTCCAGCAGGACATGGTGGACGGTTTCAGAAGGGCCGAAACGGTCTCACCTGTCTAGCCATGGCAAACGCAAATATGCCCCCTGGTTTATTAACCCGAACAAAGCGCTTGCACCAGTAAAGTCAGTTGGTGTAGGGAAGTTGCTTATATCATCTAGGAACTTGGTACTTGGTCGTATGTTTGTTGAGGTGATTGTAAGTCCTGCGAAATTTGCAGTGTCCAGGGCAAATTGGAACTTCTTCGGGTTCAGAGTGATGCCGTTGCACAAGCACACAGGCTGAGCCATTCACATGCTTGAACAAATGCTGCTCCAATAGAATTTGCCCATGTATCGTCCACACATTTAACCTTGTCCCTGAAGTGTTTGATATGATATCATCGAAGCGTTGGTTATAAGCATCACCACTGGCCATAAATCCCCGTGGAGCAACCTTATATCTATAGCGCCCCAATGGTGTAATAAACGTAAAATGGCGACCTTCTTCACGAATAGGCACTGAGTGGTACCCATTCCAGGCGTCTCTAACTGTTTTGTTCATGCCGTGTGGGATGCGGTCAGCCAGATGAAATGGGCTTGGAACGTGATGGGTTTGGCGGACAAAATGGCGATCTTGTGGTTGTAGGTCTACCGTCCGCCTTGGAGTTCCATCAGATTTGCCAGTTACCAAAACACTGACTTGTTCGAGTACGCCAATGCGAACGTCCCTCTCTAAATCGACATAAACTTGATCTTGCCAATGGATTGGAACAAGTGCCGGCTTGTGGACAGCTACTGGTGTGGCATTAGGATCAACATAGAGTTGGAGAGGCTCGCACTTCATAAGCGGCAAAGGTTGAGGTTCGCAGACATAATTGGGGGAGGGGGCTTCAGTGTTTTCAATTGAGGCGACAACGTTTGGTGATATAACGGTTGGAACATAAGGGAACTTAGGGTGAATAATTCCCAGAGAGACAAGTGCTTTCCTGCAAAGGAAAGCTCTATCCATGACATAACACAACAAGCGTATTGTGCTGGGTGGATCCGGCACTGCCTACAGCTGTAACCTTAACTGCAATGGCTCAAATTACACCAAGGTATTACCCCACGCATTACAATCTTGACATGATGGAGATCTTGTGCTGCTACTCCGAGGCTGTTTGCAGTTCGTAACGGTACAATTGACTTTTAGCACTCTGTATCAGCCACCATGGCCATGTTGATTGCCTTAAGTTTGGAAGTGTCCTGGGTGGGGTGTCCGAATGATGCATGGACCTCAGGCGGGGGGCATGCTTACCAACAGCATTGGGTGGAATTTTGAAGGCCGAGCAACCAACTTTCCATCGAATATATGATGTTCAAGACATGCCACATGGTTTTCCTGCACTGATGTGGAGCACAACTGGTCAAAGACATAGCCAGCTGTGTCATGGTCCGTGTCTTTGTTCGATCCACAAGGGGTCCCTTGAGTGTGTGGATTCCTTTGGCCCTTACCTTGAGGGTAGACTCATGAAGATGAATCGCGATGGCCCCAAGCTCCACAGGCAGTACACTTGCTACATGATTCCGTATAATGGCCTTTCACTGTGCATTTTGCGCATGTGAATGTCCAAGCCTCGCAGTTTTTAGACCTTGCCTTGCGGTCATTCTTCTGTCCATGAGTGGGACAACCACATGCCCAGCTTTTCACTACAGGTGCTGGGTGGTTTGGGATTATGACGAGCACATATGGCACCAGTTGAGGCTCCTACTGCACTCCTAGTCACTTTACCCTGCTCCTTCTGGACAATAAATGACACAGTTTCTTCTAGTGTTCTGTCTGTTTTGGGGTCGCCCGGTAAGTCAGACATGATTTCTGGATCAGCAATACCCCTCATAAGATTGTCCTTAATGTTTTCGTCACTATAATCAAATAAGTGTGTGCAGCCCGGTTCTTTGCAGATGACGATATAATGGCAGAGTGAAGCCTGGCCTCTGAGACTAGCCAAACATATCCGTATATTTGACCCAGGAGATTGAGTCATCCTGTTCAATTTAATGCGCTGGACCAGTGTGCTCTCGTCTTTGACAGCCAGCCTTTTGATTGCATTCAGAAGATCTGCCTCTGCCATGTTGGTAACATCACCATGAAGGTCATGCACGCATACGAAGATCAGTGTCGCAGCAGTAGAATAGGGCAGAGGGCAAGACATTGTCAGCAATCGCCGTTCCAACCGTATACATATTCCACTGCCTTGTGAATGCCGACCATTGGTCTGGGTCACATCCTGCAGCTATGGTAGGTGGTCCAACTTTAACGTATGCATTGTTGGTTGAGCCACAGGTGGGTGGACAGTTCTATCATGCATCTGAAGAGCAGTGGTTAGGGCAGCTGCATCCAGGCCCTATGATTTCCAATGACAGTCGTATATAGGGCACCTTAGAACTGGCATATGTTTATGAATGTCAATATTCTTCTGTTGCTGAAACCGGCGTTTTAAAATCTGACTCCGTTTCTTAACGTATCCGTCATAAATGAGAGTCAACATCTTCCTATTATTAAGTTTTTAATTAAGGTTGACAGATACCAGAAATATACATGACATACAATAAATGAGTAATGATTAGTTAGTCATCAAACTTGGTATGTAGAAAGGGTTTTTATGGAGACCTTTAATGGGATTGTGTCTGGTGCCCCTATGGGGTCTCGGTCGCTGTTACTCAAAATTAAAAAAACACCGGCAGGAACTGAATATATTTAGATACAGTTGACATATTGTAACCACACTTGGTTTGTAGACAGATATCATGGAGACTTTGTGGGTCCCTATAGGGTCAAAGTCAAGGTCAATGTAGCTGTTACTTATTATAGAAAAACTGTTGACACTGAGTATCATTAGTTACGGTTTACACATATTGAAGCCAAACTTAGAATGTAGAAAGACTTTGGGGCCGCTAGGGTCAAGGTCGCTGTTACTAAGAACATAAAAAACAGCTGAAACTCAATTATTTAGTTACAGTACTGTACATATATATTTGAACTAATATTGCATGTAACTATTCCTAAATTGGAAACAATTCGTCTACATCTGACATGTTCTTTTACACAGACACACACACTCACACCATAACTCAGTCACCAGCGAAGCTTTAATTATAATTCTCAAAACACAGGATGAAATTCGAATGCCAATCATTGAAACCCTGGTTTTCGTTGCATTGCGGCGTTCTTGGACCTTTTCTCGTCAATTCATGTAAAATGTCGCCATTGAAATAATTTAGTTTTATCCTGTTTTACTGAGTAAATTTGTTTTTAATTTCTGTTTATTATTGAACAACTAAGCCCGACTATCATAAATTCCGTTAAATGCTCGATGAATCGATTCTTATTATTGTTTCATTATTTTAAACGAGATCGAGGCTACGAAGAAATGGCTGCGAAAAACATGAGAAAACAAATTTGTTTTTGTTTTTGATGATTTTTCTTCTTTAGTTTCATCGGTAAAATGCTCTTACACGAGCCTGTCCAGGTAGGTCACACATAGGCAACCAATGAATCTAGAAGAAATGGAAATAGAATAAGTAAAAACAACGAAAACATTGTAGAAAAGTCTTCATTGGTTTTCAATGAACTTTCTCTTTTTCTCCAATGAATTCGCTAGTTTTGGTCAAGGAAAATCATATTTTGCAGTTGATGCATCCTACAAAATGTTACGATTCCACGAATTTTGAAATATTTGAATGTTTTTATCGCTATTTGAAAGATTTTGAACGAGAACGAAACTGGTGGTCCATCATGGAACGTTGCCATTTAGTGAACTGGAGATACATGTATACAATATGTGGTAAGGGTTACAAGAAGTAGTTGTCCTTGTCTAGGAATAATCTTAAGAAAGGAAAAAACATGGTTATGTGGTATATCAATTTGAGGTGAATGAAATATGTTGAGAATGGTGTAAAACAAACATCAACTATTCATAAAACAGGCTAATTTTAATAATTCATAAGTCAATGTTATTTTTTTGTGTTATTCAAGTCATGAAATTACGAACCTGAATTAATAAGTTAACAAATAAACATTACAATGAAGTGTCTGGATGTGGTGGCAAGGCATGATTGCCATGTTAACTCAGTTGGTTAGGGCGCCAAGCTAGTGTTATGGAAGCCCCGCGGTATGGGGGTCATTGGTTTGAGGTTCACATCAGGCGGACATTTTCACCCTCTTGTGTAACCTAAATGGTGTCGGAAGTCAGTGCTACAGATAAGCAGCATATTTGCGTAAAAATGTAATTAAAATTAACAAATACCCAATTAATTTCAAATCGGTGTGTAACAAAATGCATTAATATTATTCCTCAACTACTATGGTTTTAAGGTAACACTAATGTTCTTTTCTCTCTCTTTCCAGGCTGCAGTCTGGGACGCGTTGAACCATTATGATTATGCTGATGCAACATTCCTAGCAGAAAGACTGTATGCAGAAGGCAAGTCCTTTTATTAATATCATTATGATATTAAACTCAAATTTACTTTGTAGAGTATTATAGTGAATCTATTATAGTATTAATAACTACTGTTTGCTGTGTCTGTCTGTAAAGCAGTGAGACAATTACTCTTTAAATCTCTGACCATCTCTCACCATCACCGTTTGCATTGGACATAACTTTGTTTACTGTGTGTTCACTTCAACTAGCTAGTGTTGAGTAGAAATTGCAATGAGACAATACTTAGAACAACTCCAGTGTTTCGATTTTTGAGCTTCTCTCTTAAAATTTACTTGTCGGGCCACAAACCCTAATTTTAGCATGCATACTTTTGTTTTAAATTCCCCCCTCCCCCCTCAATCCTTTGTTATTAATGTTATTTTCCCACTTGCAAACATATTTGATGTACCTGTAGCAGACATCTTTTGAAAACATTGTAGCAAATGGAGAAATTGCTTAACTTTAGCAATTTCTCCTTGTTTCACAATGCCCTCAATTCTATCAAATACATGTAATAATACTTTCTTTTATTGATAATTTGCTTAGTTATTAGTCTTTTGCTGCAGATCTTTTTAGAAAAAGGTTCATTAGGGTCAGACTGAAGTGTTTCTAGCTGTTTCTCCTGTCTTTGAAGGGAGACACAAAGGGACCTTTTTTCTGTCATTTGTCGGTCAGCACATAGACAAACTGCCTTATTTGACAACTTAATCTCTTCGAAACAAAGATGGACTGCACTTAAATATCCGTTGACTAATTTTAATCTTGATAAAG
>JAUELF010250279.1:0-11924 GCA_031471495.1 Clinocardium nuttallii
CTTTAAGCCATGGTGGTTGGTAAAAAACATGGCCACCAGGGGGCAGGGCTGTTTGGAGATTTGATTTTTGCCTTATGACGTGGAGCGATACTGGCCCTCTTGGGCCTCTTGTATTTTGTTATTCCATATGACTGACGTGTTCATGTCACGATAAAAAATAAAATGGTACAGTCCTACTTGTATTTACTTACCCAGGAAATGCCTTGAAATAATGTAAAATCATTGAAAGCCTTGTAAAACACCTTAAACGGTCCAGTACTACTTGTATTTACGTACCCAGGAAATGCCTTGAAATAACTTAAAATCATTGAAAGCCTTTTAAAACACCTTAAACGGTCCAGTACTACTTGTATTTACTTACCCAGGAAATGCCTTGAAATAACTTAAAATTGTTGAAAGCCTTTTAAAACACCTGAAATGGTCCAATACTACTGGTAACTTACCCAGGAAATGCCTTGATATAACTTAAAATTGTTGAAAGTCCTTGTAAAACACCTTGTCAACAAACCTGTTAAATCACCCAATCAGAATAGTGTTCAAGAGACCAAACGCTGAAGGGTAGTCGGTCAACAAAGACTTTTGTTAGAATCAGAGCTTAACCCCTTTCCCACCACCTATAGACACATTTTGACACATCTGCAGCAGATTACTTTTGAAAACATCTTGACATGCATCATCCTATACTATATACAAATGACATGGAAACTATGTAGATTAATATCTATGAACAAAGGTTGAACTTCTGAACAGAGTTAAAATTAATTGTGGCCAAAGGAGAAATTGCTCATTCAAAAGCTGTCTGCTGCAAATGTTTGATTGGACGAAAGCACTCTGCTCTAAGATAACAACGGTATTTGTGATTAGTTAGATTTTAATGAACCTGCACATTCATACAGTTTGATCTAGTTCTGCACTATTTGCCAAATAGTCAGAGATGGTTTCAAGAAAATGATGCCAAACATTGTAGATGTGGATCAAGCAGCTACATCTGCTGATGAGTTTGCAAAACCCACACATTTCACAACTTTTCTCAAAAGTTAGCTTCAGCACTGTCGTTGAGTAAAATGCATGATACTCCGGGGAAAGGATTGCAAATATTGGATTTAATTAGGTTGACTGTGTGCCAGGATGCATTTTATATTGCTTGGAAAAATGCATGCTTCATTTCAAGTGTAAACCGATATAATTTCAAATGTTTAATCCTACAGTCAAAAAACCTCTGTCTGAGAACATTTCTCCTTTTGCAACAATGTTCTCAACTTTGAGTAACTACAATGTACATGTAGTACTCTATCATTTATAGGTGTTTTGCCTTGACGTTTTCTAAGTTGTCTTGCTACAGATTTAGTACTCATTTGTTGTATATGTGGGAAAAGGTTAACCCTTTCCCACATACAACAAATCTGCAGTAGACATCTCAACAATAATATGGAAAATCTATCAAATTGAAGACATACTTATTGAATAGAGTTGAAAATATTGTGTCTAAATGAGAAATTGCTCGTTTTGAGCAATTTCTTCTTTTGTCACGAATTTTTCAAAAGTCGCCTGCTGCAAAGGTGCCAGAAAGCATCTCAAAGTGGGAAACGGTTAATATGTGCATAATATTTACAAGCAGTACCATCTTCCAGAATGATAAAACATTATATAATATTATAAGCCTATCCATTGGAAAAGACACATGTTGGCGTTTGAGAACAGTATAGATTCTGATCAGCCTCTGCAACAGCTCGGTCTGATCAAAATCTACATTGTTCACATATAACTTTCTCAAGTCTGTTTGAAGATTCTGTCAATCTGAGTGTAGATTTTGATGTGGTGGAGCAGACGTACAGGCTGTTCGGAATGTAGGCTTGTCCCTGTTTCCATGCACCAGTTTGTATACCCTCTCCATGTTACAGACTACAAGGGCCCAGATAAGATGCTCTGGCAATATCCATCTAATACTCATTTAACCCTTTCCCACATACAGCAAATCTTCAGCAGACGACTGAAAATGTCTACTTAAAAACATGGAAAATCTCTATAATTAATTGTAGGTATAATAACTGAAAAAAAATGAAAAAATTGTGGCAAAAAGAGATATTGCTTGTTTTGAAAAATGAGCAATTTCTCCTTTTGTCAGGACGTTTTCAAAAGTTGTATGCTGCAGAAAGTGTCTATAGAAGGGAAAGGATTAAATAATCCTGTCTCATCTGCAGATGCATTTTGATGCATCTATTGCAGGTAACTTTTGAAAACATAGAGAGCAATTTCTCCTTTGGCAATGATGTTTTCAACTCTATTAATAATTTTATTTCTTTTCATTTCTGGAGATATTTCATAGTTTTGCATGGATCTTTTCAAACTTATCTGCTGTAGACTTGTTGTATGTGAAAAAGTGTTAAAGGTCAAATAAGGATGTAAGAACATGAAAATATATCATTTCAAAATGTATCAATGTTTTCAAAAGTAAACAATGCAGGTTGTCTTTTTTTCTGAACAGTGGATAATTTCATCTAGATCAGATATGTTTTTGGATATCAAGATTTAATCTGTTCCAATATTACTTAAATAAGCTTGTTAGAAGCTTCTCTTAGTTTGTGTAGAAAGGAACAGACGTACATACAGACCGATGTGAACCTACACTTTTCGCAAATGCCAATTTGTACCTTCTTACATGGAAAGGCTCATAGTGGTTGCAGGATGAAGATTATAATGCCACATTCTTAGTGGTTAATAATTATGGAATTCTTATCACAAACCCTTTCTCACATGAAACATGTCACATCAGAAAATGAGGAGTAAAATGACAAAGCTTACCAAGTGTTTGTAATATACCACAGGTTACCATCTACAAAGTGTGTTATTATTAATTAAATTATTTTTTTATGTAAAACAAACTCACTCCTGTCCTAGGTGTTACTAAATGTTGCAGTTGTATTGTAGATTCTCTTTAAGTGGGAAAGTGTTCAGCTGCATAGATCAGAATAGTTTAAATCTCCTGTAAATGTTGATCTTTTCTTTAAAGGAATGAATGAATGTATACTGTTTTATGGCGCATCGACAGCCAAGGTCATTTAGCGCGCAATTAAATTTAATTATTCATGATCCCTGGGTAAACAAACCAGTACTAGGCTAGAAAATGTGCCTTGCCCAAGGGCACTCCACCATGACCAAATTGCCGCGACTGGGGATCGGACCAGGGACACCCTGTTTCGAAATCCCCGACGCTAACCACAGTTTCATAATAAGTCATCTAAAGGCTCTTGGCCATCCTATTTATGATTTTGTTGCTTAATAGCAGACTTTAACAATATTGTTGGAAATAGAGAAATGGCTGTTAGACTGTAAGACGGCCTGTACAAAATTATATCTGGCCTATCCCTTTCCCACATACAATAAATATTCAGCAGACGACTTTGTAAACATAGTGACGAAAACCTGAAAAATCACCCTAAAAGATCGCGTAATTGTTAGATAAAGTTGAAAACATTGTGGCCAAAGGAGAAATTGCTCATCATGATGATGTTTGCAAAGGTTGTCTGCTGCTATTGCGTCAAAATGCGTCTGCAAGTGGGAAAGGGCTATTCTACTTGATATTGACAAGCTCATTAAAAATATCGAGAGTTGAACATTTGGAATTATGAGAAATTGCTCATAATATTTACAACATTTTAAATGAAAATTGGTACACCTGTTCCATTTAGGACCAAAAAATACAAGACTTTTTAGTCTTTACCAAGTCTCATTACTTTGGCTTTAATAATTATTCAGTAATCCAAGTTTTTTGTATGTGGGTGGACATAATAAATGTAAATGCGGTATTAAAATTTGTGAAAAAAAACAATGAAAATATATAGGTAACACATACAGTCATTGTCACTGTACCAAAAATTAACATGCACATGCACTTATTTTTTGGTGCAATTTTAGTTGCGCTTAAATATAGTGTTGCCAAGAATTCAGTTTAATTGAAAATAAAATCTTTTCCAAATTAAATTGGCCCATAACAGAGATGATGTCAATTAAAACTGTTTCTGAATGGGTTCTTACTTTTTGCCTTCAACCCTTTCCCTCATATAGACGCTTTCTGACGCCTCTGCAGCAGACAGCTTTTTGAAAACATAGTGACAATGTTTTCCACTTTTAGTCATGGGTTATGCATTAAATCATATAGATTTTTTATTTTTTAACAAAATATGTTCAAAGTCGTCTGCTGCAGAATTGTCATATGAGGGAAAGGCTAAATAGTATTATCCAAGTCATTGACTTACCAATTATTTCAGATAAATCATTTTTGACTTGTTTATTTTAATTCCTAGCAGATGACTCTGAAAATAACATAACAGATAAATTTGACCAAATTGCTCATCTCCCAGTTATTTCAAGTTAACTTTGGCAAATGCATCAAATATTGACTGTGTAATGAGGGAAAAGGTTTCTACTTTCTTGCCTAAGATTAATGGTTATTGCATGCCTTGAATGTGACCTTTACCTTTGCTCTCAATTCCTTGTAGAATATTTTAGTAATTAATTGATACAATATGTAATAAATTGTTCACTAGTTTACCTTGCAGGCTAATTTTATGAGAACAATTCAATTATAGGTGGGTGACTTGAACCCTTTCCGACTGACAGAAGCTTTTTGAGAAAACATTGTGTCAAAAAAGAAATTGCTCAACTTGAGCAATTTCTCATTTTGCCACAATTGTTTGCAACTATAATCAGTTGTTATACTTTCATTTATAGAGATTTTCAATACTTTGTCTTGATATTTTTAAAGTTGTCTGCTGCAGATTTCTTGTAAGTGGGAAATGGTTACCTTTTTACCTGTTTAGCTGATTGATATTTTAAGTATCCCAGGATGAATACACTACAATATCATCATTATTGGACGTTTTATCATGATGCATGTTTGAAAACAATGTGGAAAAGGGAATCATTATTAACTTTTTAGCATTTTAATCTTTGAATAAAAATGTCTTTCTTTTTCTCAGAATGTTTTCTCTATCCATTAAAGGTGTAACCCTTTCCAACATACAACAAATCTGCAGTAAGTCTCTTTAAATGAAAGAATTTTATTAAATAAAATGGAAAAGATTATAGCAAGTTATGAGTTATTGCTCATGAGCACTTCATCCATTTGCCTATATGTCATCAAAATGCATCTGAAATTGGGAAAGGTTTAAGGTTTTGGGTTGTTTGTTGAATATGTAGCATTAATATTTTCACTTTCAATTGTTATTCTGCCCCCCTATTCACTGCATGTTTTAACTTTGGTATCTTTCAGATACAAATATTGACCCTTCTCTGCATGAACGTCAGCGACTTCTGAAGAAAGCGCGTTTGACCGACAGTCTAAATGACAAGCTGTCTCATCGACCGGGTATCCTGGAACTTGTTCAGGGTAACATACTACAGACTGATGGGAAATTACAACAGCTTATTAAAGGTAAAACGTATGGAGCCATATGCTGGCTGTCCTTTAATCCCTTTCCCATGTACAGCTAATCCGCAGCGGGCGACTTTGAAAATGTCGATCCACTCAAACACATGGAAAATCTCTATAATTGTAGGTATAATTACTGAAAAAGGTTGAAAACATTGTGGCTAATGGAGAAATTTCTCCTTTCGTCACTCTGTGTTCAATATTTGTCTGCTGTAACGTGTCAGAAAGCACCTATACGTGGTAAACCTTTTCTCTCATGCAGGCGCTTTTCTGTGTTTTTGCAGCAGACTTCTTTTGAAAACATTTTGGCAATAGGAGTAATTGCCACAATGAGCAATTTCTCCTTCCACAATGTTTTCTACACTACACTATTCTGAAATAATGATATACGTTAATTCATAGCCAATTTTGCCCAAGACAATTTTATTGTCGTCTGCTGCAGATTCTTTTTATTTGGAAAAGAGGTATCCGTTTTCTGCTGAATTCCTGCAACTCTAATTATATCTCGACATCTCCTTGCCTATTTATGGCATATTCTCTGCTATTTACAGCTAAATGAATATGAAGAAAGTCAATGTAATTCAAGACAAGACTCAATGATTTTGAATTTTTTTGTTTGCAAATGTTGTGTACAGGCTTATATTGTTGGGTAATGAGTAATGTATACAATAGATTTTATGCGATTGAGGTTTAATACCATTTTCAAAAAAAAATCAGTCAAATTACGATCGCCAGTACACCTACAAATGTGGTTCCTGGTTTTCTGATACCAGTTCTCTACATAGCCATCTTTACTACAAACTGGCTGCTTTTCCACATAGCCACCCATTTGTGGGAGAATTAAACATTTGTTAAACGTCAGAAAGAAGTTGGCCAGTCTGGTTCTATCTCACAACTACTGGAAGGAGAGCCCGCATCACTTCTGACTGAGCCACCGTGATTTTCAGAACACTCAGCAGCACACAATTTCTTAAAACATTGTGACAAAAGGAGAAATTGCTAAAAATGATCAATTTCCTCTTTTACTACAATGTTTTAACCCATTCACTCTTTTAGGCGCTTTCTGACACATCTGCAGTAAACGACTTTCGAAAACATTATTGCAAAAAAAGGAAAAGCTCATAAATGTTCAATAAATGAAATTGTTTGAATAGAGTAGGAACCAGTGTAACAAAAGGAGAAATTGCTCGTCTCATCATGAGCATTTTCTCCTTTTACCATTATGTTCAACATTGTGAAACTTTCATGCTTGTCTGCTGCAGAGTATTCATATGTTGGAAAGAGGATTAAAATATACTCTGAAAAGCTACATTAAATTGCCAGTAGGTAATTATAAAAAGAGCAAATACCTATATTTTCCTTTCTTTCAGAAGGTTCCTTGTCGTTTGACACTACAACAGAGCTTTCACTTACATTACCAAATGAAGACAGCAAGTCAAGTGATGAGGCCTTTTCTCCAGACCAGACGGATGATTCCAACTTATCTGACATTAGCAGTCCGCCAATTCCACAGGCTCCAGAATTGCCAACATCGTTTGCAAAATCTCTACCCTTCTCCGCGCAGATTATGTTCTCTGAGGAATCCAGAGTGACGCTACCTTGCTCTTCTGCCCCTGCTTTTACCATTCCACAACAAGTTACAACATCGATTGGCTCCTTCCCATTTTCAGGAGCTTCTGCAGTGTCAGGCAGTGTTGTGTCGTCACGGAATAATGTTACTGTGACAACCATAAACAATAACAATAATAACAAACCCAGACCAAAGAAATCTAAGCCCAAACCTCAGCCTAAAGCTAAGGTGATAAAATTCCACGAGTACAAGGGTCCACCTAATGTTGTTAAAAGTTCACAACCAGTTTGTTCCAGTGTTGCTGCAGCTGTCAGTGTAACCAGCCCAGTCCAGGCTGTTCCGCAGGGGTGCAACCCGGATAACACCCCATATCATATTTTACTTCAACAGCAACAGTTATACCTACAGTGGCAACTTGAGGTTGGTCATAAAAACAGGAACACTGTACAAACAGTGCTGTTGCCAGCTCAAAAAGACTCATTAACTTGTCCTGTTACACAAGTCATTTCGCCAAGTTCAAGTTCTGTTAATTCACCTGTGAGTGGCTTGGACTCCAGTGCAGTTACAGTTACAACACAAACTGCACCACAAACAGTGTTTACGATGACCCCATCTAGTCAGCATGGACAGCCTTCAACACCTATCCAACAAATAAGAATATCCTCTCCAGTGTTACAGATTCAACATGAAGCTCAAGTGGGTCAGCCACAGCCCCAACTAAACCCCAATATAACCCCTATTCCAAACAAACAAGTGGTGAAGAAATCCGCTGCAACTGTGACCAGTGGACCACCTAAACAATATTCTAGCCTGGAGGAAATGAAAGTTGCAGAGCTGAAGGCTGAGTTAAAGAAACGAAATTTACCTGTGTCTGGACCTAAACCTCAGCTGATTGATAGACTAAAACCATATGCAGATAGTATTATTAAGAATTATTGTGCGAAATCTCCTACAAGTTCTATTTCGTCTCCTGGAAGTTCTGTTATGTCAGTGTTATCTCCCCCTAGTTCTGTTAAAACCACATCCTCTCCATTATCATTCTCTGTTATGTCACCCCAGAGTTCAGTTATGTCACCACAGAGTGTTGTCATGAATTCTAAAACATTTGTCATTTCACCCCCAGGAATGTCATCAAGTTCAATGACTGTGCCTGTTGCAATAGTGACATCATCTTCAATGTTCTCACCGCCAGGTTCTGTGCAATCCTCTGGCAGTGTCTCATCACCTGGTTCGGTACATTCTGTAACAAATGTGTCAGGGTCATCACCAAATGCTGCAGGAACACGCCCAAACTCTGTTTTGTCTCGTCAAGGATCGGTTATGTCGCCATTGGGATCTGTGATCGATGAGACATTATCGACAAATGCTGTATCACCGTTACCCTCTATACAGTCAATGCAGTCAGCTGTCAGTGTGTCAAACATGCATTTAATGCCAGACGATTTAAGTAACCCATTTTCCCCTCCTGAGTCACCTCTATTTATAGATAGTGTCATGACGCCTTTATCTCCTGATTTGATGGAAATACCAGTGTCATCTCCGCAGGATCCACATAATACGACATGGAGTAAATCACAGAATTACTCTAATTCCAGTCAGACTAATTTAGATCATGTTTCTAACCAGACAGTGAATTCAATGGAGCAGTCGAGGCCCCCTTCTGTATTGTCATTAGCTCCATCCGATGTAGAGACAATGGACATTGATTTGGACCTGACACAGAGTCTTAATGCAGGTATGGGTGTTCCAGACAGCAGTATATCAAGTGTTTCACAGCCGGTTCCTGCCCCACCCCCTCCTCCACTACCACAGGCACTGACTAAAGTTAGCATCGCTAGTCAGAGCAGGGAGGTACAAGTTCAACAACATCTCTTGCAACAGATTCAGTTCCAGCTTCAGAAGCTGCAGGAGAGACAACAACAACAAATTCAGAAAGAACAAGCGCAACAGCTGTCTACTCAGCTCTCACAAGAGGAATTACTGAGACAACAACAAGAAAAGATTGAAAAACTGCAAACACAACTGGAGGAGTCTCAGCTCCGTCTTCAGCTGCAGCAACTCCAACACCAGCAATTACAACAGCAACAACAACAAATTCAACAATTTCAACAACAACAACAGTTACTACAAAAACATGCTGCCCAACAACAATGTCAGGACCTTACACAGGCCTTTAAACATCAAAATCAACAACAACAGAATCAACAACAGCAACAGCAGCAACAACAACAACAACATCAACACCATCAGCAGCAGCAGCGACTGCAACAACAACAAGCTTCACCTGCACAACAACAACAATTAAGTCCACAGTCAGTCACGCCAACCAGTAGTCAACAACAGCAATCTACCCAAAAAAACGTGACAACAGTGTTACCCATGACAGTTCCTGCACACAGTTTACATGGACAGATCAACAATTCACATGCCCATCCAATCATATCATCACAATCTCTGGTTGGCCAGACGGTTCCACACTCTACGGCCACATCTACAACACCATTGGTTTTCAGCTTACCAAATGGTACTAAAGCACCGACTCTGACTAACTTTTCTCCCAAAATGAAACAGATTCAGATACCAGCACATTTATTACAAGCTGTACAAAAACAACAAGGTTTACCAACAGTTATTGTAACACAGAATCCAAAGCTGAGTTCTAATAAAGGGAAGACCTCTCACACAGAGTTTCTGAAGAACCAGGCCTTAAATCAAACACTAGATTTGGGTGGAGGAAAATCTCTAATAGCTGTAACAAATGCTCAGACTGGTGCCCAGCAGTTTATCATAACAGCAGCACCACAACATAAACAAGGAACCAGTGGGTCCAATCTAAATGGATTGACACAGCCTCCTGTACAAAAAATGTAAGTTTATTTTGCAGGATTCTTCTTAATTAAACCCTTTCCCTCATATAGGCACTTTCTGACATCTCTGCAGTAGATGGCTTTTTGAAAACATGACAACAAAAGAAGAAATTGCTCAAAGCGAACAATTTCTCCTTTTGTCACCATGTTTTCAACTCGATTCAATTATTGTACTTTCATTTAAAGGGATTTTCTGTGCTTTTGCCTAGACGTTTTCAAAGTAGTCTGCTTCAGATTTGTCGTATGTGGCAAAGGTTTAGTTTATGTTACCTAAAATGTGGTCACATGATGTTTGTGTAAAGTGGCGATAAAAATCTGACCATAGTATCTGATCTGAATGGACACTGTCCTCTCTGATCTGAGTGTTAGGAAATTACAAATCTTCACCTTAAAAATAGTGAGCTTGTTGTTACAAACGGAGACATTTTTCCTTTTGTCACCACTTTTTCCAATGTCATCTGTTGCAAGTGGGAAAGTGTTAGGTACATATATAAAAGAAAACTACATGTATCTGTTTTTTGCAGCTATCCTTAGCAAGATGATCCAATTTGGGTCAGATCTCTGTTGACTTAACATAGTTTTGGGGGGAATATATAGGAGTCACTGTGTCGGTCGGTCCGTTGGTCCGTTGGAAGCCATATTTTTGTCCCACCTATTTCCACTGGGTGGAATTCAATAAAATTTTACATGAAGCTTCAATACCAAGAGGTTTAGTAACCCATTCAATTGTAAAGATTTTCTATTTTTTGACAAAATAAGTTCAAAGTCATCTGCTGCAGAATTGTCATATGAGGGAAAGGGATAGATAATCTTGTTCGGAATGAGATGTTATATTTTTTCTCTGAGATTATGTCAAAGTTGACCACTCTGATACCATCATATCAGGTAATGTTTGTTGGTAGTTTGGAATAAGATTACAGCTACCTGGTAGTAATTATTTGTTTAACCTTTTCCCACCTGCAGACGTATTCTTACACATCTGCAGCAGACGACTTTTCAAAACATTGTCGCAAAAGGAAAAAAGAAATTGCACATAATGAGCAATTTCTATTTTTGCCACGTTAATACCGACATTCAATAGTTAATTTACATTGATTTTCATTATTTATTTGCCTTTTATATGATTTGAAAGTCTGTTGTTTGTGGGAAAGGGTTGCTAAGTTAAAAAAAACAGCTTTTTGTGCCATTACCCTTTCCCACTTGCAGAAGTATTTTGGCACATTTGAAGCAGCAACTATTGAAAACATTGTGGCAAAAGGAGAAGTTGCACCTTGCATCACAATAATTTAATTTTTTTGAATAATTAGACTTTCTTGTATAGAGATTTACAATTTTTTTACTAGATATTTTCAAAGACGTCTGCTACATATTTGTTATATGTGGGAAAGGGTTAATAGAAGGATCATGTTGCTTCATGTTGCTATGACAACAAACAACAAAGATGACATTCAAAGGAAAGATTAGATTATTTTTCTTGGTTGTCTAATTTTAGACCAGTTTTGAAATTGATAGCAAACCTTAAGAACTAATTCTTTTATGTCAGGAATATGCTCTTTTAAGTTTTCTATTTTCAACTTTTTATTCTTTTCCCTGGTAGCTAGTAGAACTGACATTCACCACACTGTTAAACTTAATAAACATTTTCAATTTCACTTTTCATATACAGTACTCTCAATTTTGGAAAGTGGGAAATAGGACAGATGATGAACTATTTAGAAAAGGAATTTTAAGCTTGTTTATTAACATGTTATAAATTAAGTGGAGCTACAGAATGTTGAAAAATGTCTTTTATTGATCTGTCTTTATAAGAGATGTTGTGTCTTACTTCGTGAATACCTCATAGTAGTTGTGTTTAAATTGAGGTGAACTTGTTCAAGATCAAATGCAGATCATATAATTTTGACATTGCTGTAGGGAGCTATTGGGATCACATTTTGTCCGGCGTCCGGCGTCAATATTTAGCCTTGTTAACACTCTATAGGCTACATTTTGTATCCAATCACCATGAAAGTTTGTCAGAACATTCGTCTCCATCAAATCTCGGACAAGTTCGAAA
>JAUELF010250290.1:0-11924 GCA_031471495.1 Clinocardium nuttallii
CTTATTTCGACATCATAGATTGCACACTTGGGCGAAACCTTATAAAGTAGTCTTTGCGATTATTCATTCATTCAAAAACATCACTTGCTCCGACGTCAGACAATTCATACTGGGGGGGGGGGGATTTATATATGTAGTGTTTGTGATTATTCATTAATTCAGTCAAAAACATCACTTGCTCCGACATCAGAACATACATACTTGGGGGGGGGGGGGTATTTATATATGTAGTGTTTGTGATTATTATTCATTCAGTCAAAAACATCACTTGAACCGATATCAGAAAATACATACTGGGGGTCTGGGGGGAATTTATATATGTAGTGTTTGTGATTATTCATTCATTCAAAAACATCACTTGATCCGACATCAGAAAATACATACTGGGGGAGAAAATTTATATAGTGTTTGTGATTATTCATTCAGTCAAAACATCACTTGATCCGACATCAGAAAATACATACTGGGGGAGAAAATTTATAAATGTAGTGTTTGTGATTATTCATTCAGTCAAAAACATCTGTAGTGCACCATAAGGCCAATTTAAACAGGAAATATGTAGAACTTTGGTAGCCATAGCATCTTCAATAAAAGAGGGAATGGAGACAAACACTTGCATAATTGGCTTTAAATAAACTATTGGCCAAATAACATCTAACTAACAAATTTCGAGTCATTATTGGCTGGCGTTATTTTTTTTATGTAAATATTATTGGGATTAACCGGAACACATTTGAGCGCAATTGCGCATAAGGTGCAACTTCTCCTTTTATCACACTGTCTTCTGAAAGCTCTATTTATAGTCCTCTGCTGTATATTTGTTGGATATTGGAAAGGGTTATGACTTATCTACAATGCTTTAACTAATTGCACCCAAGCGAATGACTTCAAAAACCGCTGGTGAACTATGCAAAAGGTATGGATCCGGGTTAGGCCTCATTAAACTATGGGGCCGATCATTAATAATTTAATTAGCACGTTTAATCAACATGCGTTATTTAGCACGTAACTAAAAAAAGAGCATATGTATACATCAACAGGACACTTGCATTTTTTAGCATGTCAAAAAAAATCTTCCTTGTTTGAATTTAACAATTATTTCGTTCCGATTATTAAGCAATGGCTACTGTTTTTTTTTATATTAAATACAGTTCAATTTATAAACATATTTGCAAGGATCAATAAGAAAACTATAGCCTATCAACGAATAAAATACACATTATTGACGTTTGGATTTATGAACCTTGATCTACTAAACTGCTCCTACGTAGGGCTGATATAGATGCGTAAAATAATTTATTTGTATCTGGCTTAATGTGTATTCTCAACAGAAGCCTTGCAACGCTAACATGTACATTAATCAGAATTCTTGGGGAGAATGCTTAAACGTTTATACTCAACAGAAGCCGGGGAAATGCTTAATGTCTAGCCTTCATTTCAGTCAATGCATAATAAATGGCTTCGAAATGGAACATTTAAATAGAGGTAAATAACAGATCTTTTTCTATTTTGGTATAGTAAATTACAAAGATTACATAGTTACTAGTTACATTAGAGCGGGAATTAATTCGGCTTTTCCATTAAGTCTGGAAAAGGTATTAGTTTCTAAAATTCGTTTCTTACGTAACTGCTGAGAATCTATATGCGATTTAAGTTCATTAATTAAAGTACTTAAGCAGAATGAGAAAACGGTTTTAGGGTACATACGTATAACAACTGACATCAATTTCTTACCGCTCAGTATTATTTCAGCGCTCATTTATTGGTCAAATTACGCCAAATACATCCGCGGTTATGCACATATTCACTAAAAAAAACCTTAGTTTGTGTAAAAATAGGTGATTATAATTGTCTATATGATGCACAGGAAATTATTTGATCATTTTTAGTATTTTGACCTTGTTTGAAAGTGAAAATAAATAATCACGGTGACACACCAGTTTTGTCCTAGCCCTTTTTCCACCAACATGACGATAATCATTTTCGCCGGGCCGAAACCTTTCTTGTAAAATGCATGACCCCTCCCCTTTTCTTTGGATTATTCAAAAGCTGAGATGTAACTCGTTTCACTGATATAGGTTGTTCTTCATGAGCAACGCTTAGAAAGTCCAACAATTGAGGATTGAAACTGGTTGGTTTACATGAAAACAAAGAAGGATTTGTTTTGGTGTATGTGACCTATACTCGTATTGCGTTTCTGTAAACAGTATTTCGGTCGTATATGTGCGTTACCTGTATTGATTACCAGTACTATAATAAAGTTTATCCAATCCTTAAACCAGTGCCTCAGTAACGCTATTCCTGAAATCTTAAGCACCCACCAACAAAAGAAAGGCACCCCCCCTTTTTAAGCAACACACGACTATATTTTAGTTTTGTTTGTATTCACCACTATTGCTTGTCTGTGATTGGCTGATATATTTTTTTCATAACCTCATAACAAAATTAACCTTTTGATTATTGGCGAAAACTACCGTATACTAGGAAAGTGACGTCATGTCAGCGGTTTGACGTCATAACGCTCGTACTTTGGCGCCAAATTGGACACCTATAAAAATAGTACTTATGTTGACGTGATATGTTAATTATGAAAAATAAAGTTTTAAGATACGATTATGTTTTATTACCCACTGTAATAGCCAAATTAATGCTAAAATAAAATGAATGGAGATATTGTTTCCGTTTTCATGGAAGTATGAACGTCATTGAGAAAAGCGTCTTTCGTTTATGATCCATTCAATCAAGGAGGAAAACTTCATTGAAAAAAGCGCCTTCGTTTATGATCCATTCAATCCAAGAGGAACACTTCATTGAAAAAAGCACATTTCGTTTATAATCCATTCAATCCTGGGAGATAAAAGTAAAAAAGAAAAGGTATTTTTTATAGTGTGTTTATAGGAAAGGGTTAACAAATATATGGATATTTTATAAGTAGTTGAGACAGGGGCGCCAAAACGCGTGTGTATATGGGAACGTGTTAACAAATATATGATAGTTGATAAGTGTTTGCGACAGGGCCGCCACAACGCGTGTGTATATGGGAACGTGTTAACAAATATATGGATATTTGATAAGTGTTTGCTACAGGGGCGCCAAAACGCGTGTGTATATGGGAACGTGTTAACACATATATGGATAGTTGATAAGTGTTTGCGACAGGGGCGCCAAAACGTGTGTGTATATTGGAAAGGGTTAACACATATATGGATAATTGATAAGTGTTTGATACAAAAGTAGCTATATGTACATGTGATTAATTAAAAAGTTACATTTGTCTAGTCGTAAGCTACGGAGTTGTGTCACATACAAAGCCGTTTTGTTGTGAAATATGTTATCATATCTTAATAGTGATTGTTTGATAAAAGTATGATAACCTTGATATAATAGACATGTACGTTGTCATATAGGTTTGCTACTCTTTCACTTCTCATCGTCCTTTATATTGTTATTATATAAACATTTTCAACCATACAAAGGCAGACGTAACAGTATATGATAACGATATTTTGAATATCCTCAACTCATTCTGATCTGGATCGACACATTACGAAGAGACCATCAGGCTGGTTTTCTCGTGGAACAGCTCATATGTAAATAAAAATGATATTTTGATCAGACTGTGCTCATGTACAAGCTGATCTAGATCTGTACTGATCTCAAATCAGACTATGATCATTACCGGCTGATCTTGATCTGCTCTGTTCCTTAATCAGACTATGATCAATGTACATATCAATCTTGATTTGTTTTATTCATATACCAGACTGTGCTCATGTACAAGCTGATCTAGATCTAGAAATGACTTGTTCCTAAATCAAAACTATGATCATGTACAAGCTGATCTTGATGTGAACTGTTCCTAAATTTGACTGCGATTATGTACAAGCTGATCTTGATCTGTACTGTTCTGAAATCAAAACTATGATCATGTACATCTTGATCTGTACTGTACCTTAATCAGACTATGATCATGTATTGGCTGATATTGATCTGTACTGTTCCTTAATAAGACTATGTGCATGTACATGTTGATCTAGGTCTGTACTGTTCCTTAATCAGACTATGCTCATGTATTGGCTGATCTAGATCTGTACTGTTCCTTAATCAGACTATGCTCATGTATTGGCTGATCTAGATCTGTACTGTTCCTTAATCAGACTAAGATCTATGTACATGTTGAAATTGATCAATTCTGTTCCTATATAGACTTAGATCATGCACTCGCTGGTCTTTATCTGTTGTTGTTCCTCAATCAGACAATGATCATGCACTGGCTGATCTTGATATGTTCTGTTTCTAAATCAGACAATGATCATGTACAAGCTGATCTTGGTCTGTACTGTTCCTTAATCAGACTATGATCATGTACATGCTGATATTGATCTGTTCTATTCCTAAATCAGACTATTATCATGTACCTGCTGACCTTGATCTGTTCGGTTCCTAAATCAGACAATGATCATGTACAAGCTGATCTGGCTCTGTACTGTTCCTTAATCAGACTATGATCATGTACAGGCTGATATTGATCTGTTCTGTTCCTAAATCAGACTATTATCATGTACATGCTGATCTTGATCTCTATTGTTCTTAAATCAGACTATGATTGCGTACAGGCTGATCTTCATCGGTTCTGTTCCTGAATCGTACTATTAGCATATACATGCTGATCTCGGTTCCTAAATCAGACAATGATCATGTACAGGCTGATCTTGATATGCACTACTCCAACAAATTAACATCGATTAATTTACCTTTTTGCAAGTGTCTACAGGTCTTCACACTTCAGCAGAAGAATACTTTTGAACTCATTGCGGTTAAAGATGAAACTGATTGTGAGACGAAATTCCTCCTTTTGCCAAAATGTTTTCAACTTTCTTTAATAATTATGAATTCGCTTTTTTTCAATTGACGTCCACAGGGGCGAAAATTGTCAATATATAACTGAAATAATGTTGAAAGCGGCGTCAATTCCGAATAAACTAAGCTGATTACTGTCTGATGTCGGTATCAAACAAACCAGATCACGTGATAGCTATCTTTAACAGAGATAACTTAGTGACGCAATTGTGCAGTCGTCGGTATATAAAAGTGAAGGTCATACATAATAATCGCAACATTATGGGTTGCCGTAATAAGCGAAATAAATAGAGGTTATCAGAATGATAGTTGTTATCTTCGCGCATGCGCTTCTAAATAAAAGTATATCCGCCTTGGGCGATCATCAATGTTAAACACACTTTAAAATTTGATTTAACAGTCTGCATTATGTTTGTGTGAGTCTATGATATAAAAGGAAAAAGAGTGCTCCAAGGATTTATCATATGTACATGTAAGTAATGCGTCTTTTTTATATTAAACTTTCATAAAGTTGAATATGAATGATATTTGTCCAAGTCAGGTGATGATAACAGATACGCCTACCAATTATTTTAAAATGTTGAAACCATTTAATCAAAAAAATGTTTAATACTTAAATACAAAGAGGCTTTTAATGCAAAGATTAATAAAATAACACATTTACCATCGAGTTCGGTGACAATTATAACAACATGTTAGTTTTAACTTATTTATTTAACATCGATTGCGAAACAAGCTTTTAGCTCATATTAATCACGCTCGATGTCTGCTTCCTGGATGCTTAGCCAGTACTCGAGCCGTGTGTGTGTGGAAAAATCCCAAAGGCAGAAGCTGTTGTATTCATTCACGTGATGGACCCTTTTATGTTCGCTTCAAAATTGTTGGACATGAGGGATAGTTTTCTAACACAAGATGTTATAAATATTGAAAATAATCTCACAATACGATTACATAATTTAAATTGCTTCTTATTTTAAGCACACATATATATGACGATGAAAGATAAAGTGGCTCATATGTAATGCTCACTGTTGAGTT
Organism: Clinocardium nuttallii; assembly: GCA_031471495.1. Taxonomy (NCBI): domain Eukaryota; kingdom Metazoa; phylum Mollusca; class Bivalvia; order Cardiida; family Cardiidae; genus Clinocardium; species Clinocardium nuttallii. The sequence goes on from JAUELF010250290.1 coordinate 5,899, forward strand.
TACCTATTTAATTTACATAAGAACATGTAAACTGTGATGGTGGTTGGATTTAAATGCTGTTGAAAACGCCCTAACCAACCCGACACTGAACTACAAACGCCTGTTGAAATCTAAATGAGTAATGACTCCTCTTACCACACTGTTTCAAGTACTAATGAATAACTGGGTTGAAAACGGCCTTAACAACTCGAAAATGCACTACAAACGACAATTGAAAGCATGGTAAACGGCTACTCTTCATAAAATGTTTTCGGTCCTATCGCATAGCTGGGTTGATTCACCGATAACGCATGAGCTTATGACCTGTCAGGGTGGGTGATCGGACATACGATCTGAGGAACACGGCCTTAAAAGCCCGACAACGCACGAACACGTCCTTTGAAAGCATGATGAGCAATGGCTCCTCTTACCACACTGCTTTCGGTACTATTGAGTAGCTTGGTTGAATCACCCAGGACGCAAGAGTATGTAAACTGTGAGGGTGATTGGAAATACATGTTGTTGAAAACGACCTAAACAAGCCGACAATGTACTACAACCGACTGTTGAAAGAATGGTGAGCAATGGCTCCTCTTACAACACTGTTTCCTTCCTATTGCGTAGCTGGGTTGATTCGACCAGGTCCCATAAAAGGTTGTGAGCTGTGAGGGTGAGCGATTTGACATACATGTTGTCGAAAAAGGTCCAGAACTCGCGGCAACGCAACCTAAACTACCTTTGAAATCATGATGAGCAATGGCTCCTCTTCTACACTGTTTTAGAATGTTCATTACAGGTAGTTTATGCATGTGGGAACAGGGTTGAATGTGAAAACCGCCGACAGGAATTTGGCCTGCAGAAGTGCGCATACATGTGACGTATACTAGCCCTTTCCCACATGCAGATATTTTATTTTACTTCCTGCTTCCAAGATTAAAACCCTTACAATGCAAACAAAACTACCTTTTCAAACATAATAAGCAAAAGCTCCTCTTACCGAATTGTTTTCAGTCTTATTGCGTAGCTGCGTTGATTCACCCGGGACACATGCATATGTGAATTATGAGGGTGATTGGATACAAATGCTGTTGAAAGCAGATTAAGTAACCCTTCTAACGAGCTTAGAAAGCATGATGAGCAATGGCTGCTCTTACCACACTGTTTTCAGTTCTATTGCGCACCCAGGACGTACAAGTATTTAAACTGTGAGAGTGACTAGATATACATGCTGTTGAAAACCCGACACTGCACTACAAAGCTCCTCTTACCACACTGTTTTCAGTTCTATTGCGCAGCTGGGTTGAATCACCCAGGACGTACAAGTATTTAAACCGTGAGAGTGACTAGATATACATGCTGTTGAAAACCCGTCACTGCACTACAAACGCCTCTTGAAAACATGGAGAGCAAAAGCTCCTCTTACCACACTGTTTCCAGTACGAGGATGCATGAGTCTGCTATCTGTTAGGATTGGTGATTTGACATACATTCTGAGAAGAACATCCATTGAATGCATGATGAGCAATGGCTCCTCTTACAACACTGTTTTTCAGTACTACTAATTAACTCGGCCTAAACAACCCGACAGTGCACTACAAAAGACTGTTGAAAACATGTTGAGCAATGGCTCCTCTTACCACACTGTCTTCAGTACTATTAAGTAGTTGGGCTGACTCGCCCAGGTTTGATTGATTTATAAGCGGAACGGAAAAAAGCCACTCCACCGATGTTGTACATGTGAAAGGGTTAACCCTACACACAATCGATGCTGTATGTGGGTAAGGGTTAACCCTAGACTCGATCGATGTTGTATGTGGGTAAGGGTTAACCCTACACACCACCGATCTTGTTTGTAGGTAAGGGTTAACCCTACACTCCATCGATGATGTATGTGGGTAAGGGTTAACCCTGAACTCCACCGATGTTGTATGTGGGTAAGGGTTAGCCCTACACTCCATCGATGTTGTATGTGGGTAAGGGTTAGCCCTACACTCCATCGATGTTGTATGTGGGTAAGGGTTAACCCTACACTCCATCGATGTTGTATGTGGGTAAGGGTTAGCCCTACACTTCACCGATGTTGTATGTAGGTAAGTGTTAACCCTACACTCCACCGACGTTGTTTGTGGGTAAGGGTTAACCCTACACTCGATCGATGTTGTATGTGGGAAAGGGTTAACCCTACACACCATCGATGTTGTATGTGGGAAAGGGTTAACCCTACACTCCACCAATGTTGTATGTGGGTAAGGGTTAACCCTACACTCCACCGATGTTGTATGTGGGTAAGGGTTAGCCCTACAACCCTCCGATGCTGTATGTGAGTAAGGGTTAACCCTACGCTCTACTGATGCTGTATGTGAGTAAGGATTAACCTACAATCCTCCGATGCTGTATGTGGAAATTGGTTAACACTACACTCCACCGATGTTTTATGTGAGTAAGGGTTAACCCTACGCTTTACTGTTGTTGTATGTGAGTAAGGATTAACCTACACTCCACCGATGTTGTATGTGGGTAAAGGTTAACCCTACACTCCAGTGCTATTGTTTGTGGGTAAGGGTTAACCCTACACTCCATCGATGTTGAATGTGGTTAAGGGATAACCCTACAGTCCACCGATGTTGTATGTGGGTAAGGGTTAACCCAACACTCCACCGATGTTGTATGTGGGTAAGGGTTAGCCCAACACTCCACCGATGTTGTATGTGGGTAAGGGTTAACCCTACACTTCACCGATGTTGTATGTGGGTAAGGGTTAACCCTACACTCTACCGATGTTGTATGTGAGTAAGGGTTAACCCTACACTCCACCGATGTTGTATGTGGGTAAGGGTTAACCCTACAATCCTCCGATGTTGTATGTGGGTAAGGGTTAACCCTACACTCCACCGATGTTGTATGTGGGTAAAGGTTAACCCTACACTCCACCGATGTTGTATGTGGGTAAGGGTTAGCCCAACACTCCACCGATGTTGTATGTGGCTAAGGGTTAACCCTACACTCCACCGATGCTGTATGTGGGTAAGGGTTAACCCTACACTCCACCGACGTTGTATGTGGGTAAGGGTTAAACCTACACTCCATCGATATTGTATGTGGGTACGGTTAACCCAACAATCCACCGATGTTGTATGTGGGTAAGGGTTAACCATACACTCCACCGATGTTGTATGTGGGTAAGGGTTAAACCTACACTCCACCGATGTTGTATGTGGGTAAGGGTTAGCCCTACACTCCACCGATGTGGTATGTGGGTAAGGGTTAACCCTACGCTCTACTGATGTTGTATGTGGGTACGGGTTAACCCTACACTCCACCGATGTTGCTTGTGGGTAAGGGTTAACCTTACATTCCATCGATATTGTATGTGGGTAAGGGTTAACCTAACACTCCATCGATGTTGCATGTAGGTAAGAGTTAACCCTACACTCCACATATGTTGTATGACGGAAAGGGTTAACCCTACACTCCACCACTGTTGTATTTGGATAAGGGTTGACCCTACACTCGATGGATACCGCGCAACGGTAATGGTTAACCCTAGACTCGATCGATATTGTATGTGGGTAGGGTTAACCCTACACTCCACCGATGTTGTAGGTGGGTAAGGGTTAGCCCTACACTCCATCGATATTGCATGTAGGTAAGGGTTAGCCCTACACTCCATCGATGTTGTTTCTAGGTAAGGGTTAACCCTACACTCCACCGATGTAGCTTGTGGGTAAGGGTTAAGCCTACACTCCATCGATGTTGCTTGTGGGTAAGGGTTAACCCTACACTCCACCGATGTTGCTTGTGGGTAAGGGTTAACCCTACACTCCACCGATGTTGTATATGAGTAAGAGTTAACCCTACACTCCACCGATGTTGTATGTGAGTAAGAGTTTACCCTACACTCCACCAAGGTTGTATGTGAGTAAGGGTTAACCCTACACCCCATCGATGTTGCTTGTGGGTAAAGGTTAACCCTACACTCCACTGATGTTGATTGTGGGTAAGGGTTAAGCCTACACTCCACCGATGTTGCTTGTGTGTAAGGGTTAACCCTACACTCCATCGATGTTGCTTGTGGGTAAGGGTTAACCCTACACTCCACCGATGTTGTATGCGAGTAAGAGTTAAGCCTACCCTCCACATATGTTGTAATTGGGTAAGGGTTAACCTACACTCCACCGATGATGTATGTGAGTAAGGGTTAACCTACACTCCACCGATGTTGTATGTGAGTAAGAGTTAAGCCTACACTCCACAGATGTTGCCTGTGGGTAAGGGTTATCCTACACTCCACCGATGTTGTATGTGGGTAAGGGTTAACCTACACTCGATGTATACCGCGCAACGGTACATACGTCTTAGCTACGTTATAGCCCAATTTGTAACGACGTAGGCTGTATACCTAGGGGTTATTGGTTCGAATTGGGGATTGAAATTCATTTTAATAATAATGTGTTGAGTGTAAGTGCTAGATATTCTGGAAAAACAATGTACTAAAACTTTTTTATCTTACAAAGACTGTTAGCCCACTAGATGAGAACGAATAACGCATGGCATTGTGACTGTCGTCAAACATCGGAATTCAATATATACGCAGTTTAACTCAATATACATGCTAAATAATTCAATATATACGCAGTTTAACTCAATATATACGAATTTAATTACAATAAACACGTAATTAACTCAATAAACACGTAGTTTAACTCAATGTTCACACAGTATAACTTAATAAACACGCAGTCTAACTAATTCAATATATACGCAGTTTAACTCATAAACACGCAGTTTTACTAAATATACACGCGTTTAACTTAATATACAATAACGACGTAGTTTAACTCAATATTCACTCAGTTTTACTCAGTATACACACAATTTTACAAAATAAGCACGTAGTTTAACTTAACAAACATACAATTTAACTCAATATACACGCAGTTTGACTCATATACACAATTGTATAAGATTTAAATCGAGTCAACATTAACATAAAAATGTTTATATCAATTGACTTTAAAATTAAATTATATATATTTATATTAAACTCACATCGCATGTGTACATATCTGTTGTGTCAAATTACCATTACTCGTTTATCAAATACCATTTTACTAGGCTAAGATATAATCAGAAGAAGATACATGCGGCATATTTAACTCCATATAGATTTAAGTACCTATCATAAGCATACACTGTTATATCTGTCTAGAATGTTTAGATTGAAGCAGTTATAACCGTTCGCAAATGTGTCGTGTCATCAGTAAACAAACCTAAGTAAATATTACTTTCCAGTGCGTCATCTTAAAAGTATATTTAGTTCTTATGTATAACTGTATCTTGTCTAATGGGCTAACGGCCTATATACTGTTAATAGTGTATGCGTATGTCTAGGTGTTTACGTGTAACAATCATTGAATCTAACGATTATCAAAATTCCATTTTATTAGAGGAGTATACATATTTACCTCTGTTTAAAAGAAATGTCCGATCCGTTTAGTTAGTTATTTGTCTTTATAATCAGTTGGACTGTGTAACACAGTGTTCATTTATTTATTTTTGATCTCGCTTTAGTTTGAGACGATTTCCTAGTTCAAATTATTTATTTATTCTCGTTCCCATGGAGCAACTACTTTTATCGTGTAACTATTGTCTGATATCGGTATCAAACAAACAAGATCACGTGTGGGCAATCTTCAACAGAGATAACTTAGTTACACATATGGCCAGTCCTCGGTATTAAAAAGTCACGTCATGAATTCTAATCGCAACATTATGGATTGCTGACATAATCGAAATAAATAGAGGATATCAGAATGACAGTTGTTATCTTCGCGCATGCGCTTCTTAATACATCCGCCCTGGGCGATCATCAATGTTAAAACAAACTTTAAAAGTTGATATACGTTCTTATGTGTGTGTGTTTGTGTATTTGTGCGTGTATGATATAAAAGGAAACAGGAATGTTCCAAGGGTTCAGTAAATGTAAGTACTGCATTCGCATTTTCGAAAATTATGTTTCATGCAAGTTGAATATGAATGATATTTGT
>JAUELF010250301.1:0-11924 GCA_031471495.1 Clinocardium nuttallii
ATGATTGAGTGTTAAAAAATAAAGTATTGCAGTCTTTTCCGGCGACATTGATGCCTTGCATCAACTTTCTCTTGTATCTTTAATTATAGAGGTTTTTCATATTTTAGCCTCGACATTTATAGAATATTTTACGATAATCATAATAGCATTTTAACGAATATAATTTTAGCCGGTGCTAGCGATCTGGGGTCGTGATGCATCTTCTTACAGTAAAGACTCGGGTGAGCCTGTTTAACAGCACAGTCTCAACGCAGCCCTCTCCGTCCGCATCTATGTTACACATGCATAAGTAACCAATGTATATTGGAAGAGAAGCTCCACTAGTTTGTTCTCAATATGTCGTTTATTATTTCCATTACTTGTTGTTTATTTTGTTTTTTTTTATTTTATAACAGGCTTTTTTCATATATGAATCTTTTAAACACCAGTTCGACTGATCAATCAACGAAATAGTTAAACGTCTCAATCTCCTCTTACACCAAGTTCAAATCATAAAAGTTTATGTCCCAAAACAATTTTTTTTCTTTTTAAATGACCATAAAATTATGTCATTATTTGTTTGTATTACAAGATACATGTATATGTATACGTAAATAAAAGCTATGCCTATGTCTATGTTATTACAGGCTCCAGGAACAGGAAAGACCTTATTGGGAAAAGCCTTGGCGTCTCAAGTACCCGATGCAACGTTCTTACACATCAGCGCATCCGAAATCGTGTCGAAATACATTATTGGTGACGGAGAGAAGTGAGTATTCCTAACGTTTTTGACACGATGGGCGGGGCTTGATACGTATTTGACACGAGCAGTGGGGCTTGCTACGTATTTGACACGAATGCGGGGCTTGCTACGTATTTGAATCGATATGGCGGGGCTTGCTTCGTTTTGACACGATATGCGAGGCTTGATACGTATTTGGTACGATAGGGCGGGATTTGAAAGTATTTGACACGATAAAGCGGGGCGTTTGCTTCGTATTTGACACGATAGGCAGGACATACTACGTATTTGACAGGATACGATAGGGCGGGGCTTGATACGTATTCGACACGAAAGAGCGGAGCATCATACGTATTTGGCACGATAGGCGGGGCTTGATACGTGTTTGGCACGATATGCGGGTCTTGATACGTATTTGACACGGTAGGGCGGGGATTGATACGTATTTGACACGTTGGGCGGGATTTGATACGTATTTGACACATTAGGCGGGGCTTGATACGTGTTTGACACGATATGATTGGCTTGATACGTATTTGACACTATAGGGTGGGGATTGATACGTATGTGATACGATATGGCGATGCTTGATACGTATTTGACACGATATGGTGGGACTTGCCTCGTATTTGACACGATAGGCGGGGCTCTATATGTATTTGACACGATATGCGGATCTTGATACGTATTTGACATGATAGGGCGGGGCTTTAAACGATAGGCGAGGCTTGATATGTATTTTAAGTGGATAGGAGGGACTTGATATGTATTTGACACGATAGGACGGGGCTTGATACGTATTTAACACGATAGGGCGGGGCTTGATACGTATTTGAATTGATATGGCGGGCTTGATACGTATTTGATACGATAGGGCGGGGCTTGCTACGTATTTGAATTAATATGGCGGGGCTTGATACGTATTTGATACGATAGGGCAGGGCTTGATACGTATTTGACTTGATAGGGCGGGGCTTGATACGTATTTGACTTGATAGGGCAGGGCTTGATACGTATTTGACTTGATAGGGCGGGCTTGATACGTATTTGACTTGATAGAGCAGGGCTTAATACGTATATTTGATACGATTGGACGGGGCTTGATACGTATTTAAAACAATTGATTGATTGGGGTTTAACGCCGTTTACATCAGTTTTTTCAGTCATACTACGGCTGCCAGTTCACCTACTCATATGTTTTCCTGGTTGTCTCACACCAATACTCCACACATCATACTTTCCAAGCAACTGGCTGCATTTCCACTTAAACAGTTAGCCCATTGTGTGAAAGACGAATGACGTCTTTGGTTAAACGTCGGAAAGAATGGTTGACAAGATAGGACGGGGCTTGTTACGTATTTGAATCGATAGGACGGTGCTTGCTACGTATTTGAATCGATAGGACGGTGCTTGCTACGTATTTGAATCGATAGGACGGTGCTTGCTACGTATTTGAATCAAAAGGACGGTGCTTGCTACGTATTTGAATCAAAAGGACGGTGCTTGCTACGTATTTGAATCGATGGGGCTTGCTACGTATTTGAATCGATGGGGCTTTGCTTGCTAGGTATTTGAGTCGATATGTCAGGCCTTGTTACGTATTTGGCACGATAGGACGGGCTTGCTACGTGTTTGACAGGATTCCTTTAATTCCTATGGATTGTATATCCTTTTTTTTTTAATAACACATCTTCTCAACAATGTCTGACTTATGCTAAGTGTTTTGTTTGTACATGATTGCTAATAAATAGTTTATAAATCGTATATCATTTCTTTAACCAACAGGGTGATGAAGACACTATTTGAGAAAGCCCGAATGGGGAAGCCGAGTATTATATTGATAGATGATATCGAGTTAATTGGGTCGTTCCCAGGTGAAACTTATTTAAATGCACAACGACGTCTTAGGGTTGAATTTCTGGTTCAGATGAGCGCTGGTTGCAATGGGATTGACAATACTGGTACGTATTTCTTTATTTATTTCTGTTTAATAACCCATTTCCCATGCACAACAAATGTGCAGCAGACGACTTTAAAAACGTATTGGTAAAACAAATAAAAACGTATACGTGATAAATCTTCACAAATATGAGTTAAAAACACATTATGGCAAAGGAGAGTTTGCGTGTTTTGAGCAATATCTTCTTTTGTCACAACAATTTAAGAAGTCGTCTGCTGTAGATGCGTCAGAAAGCGTCAATATGTTACAAAGGTTAAACTGACAGTTTTCTCTTCACAGAATTATTATTAAAAGCCTATGCAGAGTCACCTGTTTTAAAAGCCTGAAGCCAAAATGAACCAAAATGAACCAAAATGAACCAAAATGAACCAAAATGAACCCCGCTAAGTTAAAATATTGAGCTCTATTATCGAATTGCTTCTGTTACAAACAGAGAGTGGTTAGAAGCTCAGTTGTATATTGAAAGATGATATTGAATTGATCGGTATTTAACCTAAAGAGTGTAAGTTATTTACATTGCATGCATCAAGGCTGAATGTCTGGTGCAAATGTATGCTTAGTTAGGACACTTGATGTGACATATGATCCGTCCACGAGAAAACAAACATTGTGACACACTGAGTAAAGAAACTACCCGTCTAAACATGCCGAGCAGGCTAACCCGGACAGACACTTTTAGCCACCTGGGGATTTTCTGTTTTAGGAATTATTACTCCTTATCCCCCTGAGGCGGAATGTGTCGGCCCGGATTAGCCTGCGTGGACTGCGAGTCGATACATTGCGCATAGTCCATAATGTTGGTTTTCTCGTGGAAAGGCTCATGTTTATTCTTTTTATGCAATTTACATGATGAAGCTGGTTAATGTATTCCCTCTAAGTTGGTGCTGATTTCATTCGGGTGCTAGAGGTTGTGGGTTAATGTATTTCCTCTAAGTTGGTGCTGATTTCATTCGGGTGCTAGAGGTTGTGGGTTAATGTATTCCCTCTAAGTTGGTGCTGATTTCATTCGGGTGCTAGAGGTTGTGGGTTTAATGTATTTCCTCTAAGTTGGTGCTGATTTCATTCGGGTGCTAGAGGTTGTGGGTTGGATATCATGGCGGGTCTCGCCAAATAAAAGACAATTGGTGGTCATGTATTTCCCTCGCTGACGCTCAGTATTGTTGGATTAACCTACGACGCTCTCGCTGGTGTCAATACTTATACTAACTATGTTGTACGTTGTACAGAGTTTAATAAGACCGAGTAAGAGGATAAACTGGCCACGGATTTTTTCAGGCGTCAGCGTTATAGGCACGACGAATTTACCCCATGAAATCGATTCTTCTATGCATAGACGCTTAGAAAGTCGTATCCATGTACACCTTCCAGACTCGGAAGCCAGAGGCCACATGTTTAAACACCAATTGGGTCAGTCAGCTCACAGTTTAACGGAAGAGGACTTCAGGTAATATACATTTACACTAGCCAACAATAGACACATAAGCAGTCCCACGAGAAAACCAATCAGCGTAAGCATTCTGCGCAGGTTAACCCGGATAGACACGTTTCACCTCCTGTGGATGTTCTGTTTCAGGATTCATTACTCTATACCTCTATCCCCCTGAAACGGAATATGTTGGCCCGGATAACTCATCGCGGACAGCGCAGGCTGATCTGGTCGATACATAACGCAGACGCCATAATGTTGGTTTTCTCGCGGGACGGCTCAATTCTGTCGTCTTGCCGCTGAAGCCAACTCGGGAGCAGATCGGTGTTAGCAGACTCGCACTATTCAAGTCCCGACTGCAACAACATTTACAGACGATGTTTGAAAACATTGTAGCAAAAGGAGAAATGAGCAGTTTTCACCGTTTTGTTACAATATTTTCAACTGTATTCAATAATAACTCTTTCATTTGTAGAGAGATTTCATTCGGGTTTGACTACCGAAAGTTTTCGCTGTCGTCTGCTGCAGATGTTTTGTATGTGGGAAAGAGTTAGGGTTGGTTTTTCTAGAGCACTGCTCGTATTTCCTCAGAAAATACCTGTCCCAATTTAATCATGTATTTGCCACCATTGTTGTATGTTTGCCTGCTCTGGAAAATTTGAAAAAGAAAAGTTTGAAATCTACAAAATTAGAGTGGGATTTTCATATATATTTTAAAACATTTTTTTTTCCAGGTTCTGTCAGTAGGAAACCAGTTCTTTTTCAAATTTAACAATACTTATTCTAGTTAAAACTAACATATCATAAAATTGAAAAAAATAATTGATAATAATAACATGAAGAAAGAAAATTGTTAAAAAAGAAGAAATGTTTGGCTTTAAGAATGTTCTCCTTTATCAACAATGTTCAATGAAAGGTAAAATATGGTTAACAATTGCTACTGTCTTCATATATTTTAAAACGTTGTTGAAATGGAGAAATTACTCGCGTTCAGATTATTTTCCTTTTCCAACAGTATATTTTCAGAAATAAACAAATCAATTAAAAATAAGAATTATCTTTTAAATCCAGAGTTTTAGGTGAAAGGTCGGGCGGTTACACGGGGTCAGATATCATGTGTGTGGTTAGAGATGCCGAGATGCAGCCAATCAGAGTGATCGGTTCAGCTACGCATTTCAAAAAGGTACATATTTAATGTGTATGTGATGTTCTCGTCAGTAGGGCGGGCTCACACCGATTATCCAAAAATGGTAAAAAGGGCTTCTCCTTCTTGGCACTCAGGGTTGAGGTGTTGGCATCACATATGACTGATACATCGCATATGACTGATACATCACATATGACTGATACATCACATATGACTGATACATCACATATGACTGATACATCACATATGACTGATACATCGCTGTGAGGATAAATCACACCGATGAGACTGGTAACTTACCCAGGAAACGTCGTGATATATCGCTGTGAGGTTAAATCACACCGATGCTACTGGTAACTTACCCAGGAAACGCCGTGATACATCGCCGTGAGGATAAATCATACCGATGCTACTGGTAACTTACCCAGGAAACGCCGTGATATATCTTTAATACTTGTGAAAGCGGCGTAAACACCATTTAGAAACATTAAACCAGAAGTTTGCCCGCTTAAACCTTTTCCCACATACAACAAATCTGCTGAAGATGACTTTACAATACAATACATACGGAATATTATGTTGAGGGAGCGATAAAAAGGGTTTGTATTGCACTTAAAGCAGCGTGGAAAAAGTCGATACACTTTCCCACATACAACAAATCTGTAGCAGACGACTTTAAAAATGTCCACTCAAAAATATGGAAAATCTCTATAATTGTAGGTATGATTACTGAACAAGGTTCAAAACAAGGTGGCAAATTAAGAAATTGCTCGTTTTGAGCGAGGGTGAAGGGGATACTGCAGCAGTCGACTTTGTAAACATAGTGACACACACCTGAACTATTTCCATGTTAGATAGCTAAATGGTTAAATAAAGTTGAAACATTGTGACCAAAGGAGAAATTGCTCATTGCTTTTAACTTTGGCCACAATGGTTTCAAAAGTCGTCTGCTGTTATTGCTTCCAAATGCGTCTGCAGGTGGGAAGGGGTTAACTTACACACATTCTAACCTCTACCGCCTCGTTTATATTTCAATAGGTTACAGGCCCCTCTGTTAAAGACCCTTGTGTCATTATGGATGACCTCTTGACCCCATGTTGTCCGGAAGACCCGGATGCAATCAAGATGGACTGGACGCAAGTTACAGAAGATAAACTTCTTATACAGAAAATCGACATGGTATGCAATAGTTTTAGATCCATTAGTGTAATAGTATCCCTCTTAATTGAATATTTTAAAGTCACGTGACTAGATACCATAATCAACCTATAGTCTGGAGTAACCTGCCCCTACCAATACATTTTAGGTCAAAGGGAAGCAATTATAACTGAAGTGGATTCCCATTGGACAATAATGATGTTGTTGAAATTAAAAGTGATTTAAATAAAGTTGAATTACCTTTGACTGATATGTGATCAAAACCTAGTTTGCTTTTAGCTGTATTGACAGCGTAGAAGCCATGTTCAGAACAACATGTATTTTTTTAAATTGAAAGTAAAATTCACTGCGGTATAAGGATGACCTTTGATTTGACGTCATAGCTAAAACAAGAAAGATCTTTAAAAAAGAAAAACGGTGATCAATATGAGAAAACACATGCTCATATTATTTGACTTGAATATCAAAAAGGGTTTTTTCTTATTAATAATCAAAACAATCAGTAAGTTTCCACGAATTATAAAATGTGCGCAATAATGTTGTATATCTAAGAATTCGACAGCTCCTTGAATTGGTAATGCATTTTAATCGTGAACTAGTTGGAAGATTGTTCGATTCGAACATTGTTCTTTAAATGATATAGAATCGGTAATCGAGTGTAGCTTGCCGAGCATGCGTCACATAGCTGGAGATTACGCGAGGCTCCGAAGAGATGTATAAGTTTCAATTGACGATAAATAACTGAAAACTTATCATGTTTTAAAAGTAATTAATATTTTGCTATTAAATATTATACTTCATATATTTTCCCTGATTCTTTTCACTGCAATTTATTTCTCAAGGAAAACAATTAAAGGTAAGTATGCAGAACATTTCATTTTAAAACTTCACCTTATTAATGCCTCTCGTAGGATCGCCAACTTAACTACGTTTCATTTCCTCTATTTCTTCGACATTATTCATTAAATACAACATTTGATTGGTCTACAATCTAGATCATGTGTTTAACATCTAGGTCAAAACTAAGGTTAGACGTCTATTGCCGAAACAATACAATATATAGACATGATGATATCACGAGCGTAATGTGGGGAAATGTTATAAAGGAGAAATATATTTCATTCCTTGGGCCGTGTGCTGTAGAAAAAATCTCTAATCTGTTATTCGTAGTTAGCTAAGATTCGAAATAGGCAGAATATATTTATCTTCTAAACTACAAAGTTAAATATGATATCAATTTATTACCCGGCGTGCACATGTCTACCACATTTGCCAGGCTAGAGTGCCATTAGGATAGTTCAAAGTGAAAGTGTTACTAAATACCTTAATTAGAGGATAATAACTCTTGCAGGTTCCAAGATTCTGCCACACTTCTCGTAATATATAAGTAATAATTAGGCAGTTTAAATGTAACAGAATGATGTATGAACAGAGTTAGATTCGTGATTTATTTCTCTACATACTAGTTGGTTGTAGCATTGCGAGTATTGTCTTATACTAAATATCGAGGAATCTTGTTCGTCTCTACTTCTCTCTCATTTCCCGTATTGCATTTCTATCAAAAAAATGTCGCGCTGTGAAGTCTTCAAATCGGACCCCACACTAGTAAAACCCGATTGTGTTCCCTGTGCGCAAACAACAGCCTTACTAACCAGATGTGAACCGCGGACGTTTAAGTATAAATGGACTATAATACTGGTTTTAAACCCAGGAACCCAGGAGAAAGAAGATGTTTAGAACGGCATACAACATCCATACAAACACACAGACACGTAAACACGGAGTTGAACATATGCAGTTCATTCTGCATTTTTGGAAGAAACTAAATAGTCAATGAAATCTAGAAATAGCAAATAACGTAATATAAATTAAACAGTATTATACAGGTTACGGATGATAAAACAAGAGGGCCAGTATCGCTCCACTCTAAGTAGGCAAACAATAAATCTCCAAACAGCCCCGCCCCCTAGAGGTAATGTTTTTCTTTTATCAATCAACATGGCTTGAAGGCATCTCATAGAAGGTCAACCAAGGAACATTTGTAAAAAAATATTTGAAAATCGGCCAAACACTTTCAGGAGAACATTTTTTAAGTTTTCACTATAGCCATATAATGCAAAAAAGCCTCCCCTGGCGGCCATTTTTTTCGACCAAGCAACATGGCTTGAAGGAATCTGATAGAGGTTCGCCCTAGGAACATTTCTACAAACTCATTTGAAAATCGGCCTGACACTTTCGGAGAAGAAGATTTTTTAAGTTTTCACAACTGTTTTCGTTCGGTTGCCATGGAAATCATAATTGTGCATAGATCCGAAAAAAAATGAAGGAATTAATGAGCGGACGTTGAGAGGATGCGTCCTATGAAGTTTCATCCCAATTGGCAAAGTGGTTAGGGAGGAGAAGTGTTTTGAAGCAAAACGTTGATGCACGCACGCACGGCGGACAATTCGCAATGACATAAGCTCGACTTTTAGCAAGTCGAGCTAAAAATTCATAAGTTATTCTTCAAGTAGTAGCTTAGACTAGAAATCTATCTATCAAGATTCCCGACAGAAACACGATTTTTATGAGGACAAAATGTATCATAGGAAATGAAAATCCCACATATAGACGATTTCTGATGCCTCTGCAGCAGACGACTTTTGATAACATTGTGTTAAAAGGAGAAATAGCACAAAATGAGCAATTTATCCATTTGCCACACACAATGTTTTCAACTCGAATCAATAGTCAAATGTTCATTTATAGAGGGCAACCGTAATTTAAACCACATGTTTCCGAAGACATGCGCTGTAGATGTCTTGTATGTGGGAGGTTAACACACTTGATTCCGCCCAGAGACTGAGAGAGTGTTAAAGTGTGTGTCGATCCGACTACATTTAAGAGTTAATACGTAACTTAATTTGGGGGAGGGACTGACTCCAGTCTAGAAGTTTGCTTTGCGACAAAAAAACACCCAAGACACTCAGGAACAGGTTTTGTAGATATATCTCCCAACAGCTGACAGTGACAAAACACATACTGCACATCCCGTAGACTGGAAACAGTCCCACATGTTAACCATTTCACACATACAATAAATATGCAGCACACGATTCTTAACACACCTATGCAGATACATGAAGATGTTCCATATGTTTAAGTTAATTTAATTAATAAAGCAAACATTGCTTGTTTTCACAAATGTTTTCTTTCGCACATCATATTTTCAATAGTCGTCTGCTGCAGAGGAACCAGAAAGCGTCTGTGTGTAGAAAGTGTTTAAGGTATACATATACATGTATAAGCAATTTATTGATATGCCTACATCTCTCTCTGCTATTTATTTGTTTATCGTCAAATTCAATCATCAAAGTTTTCGGCGATAGCTGTCTAACCTCAATTTTGACCTAGATGTTAAACAAAGATAGACCAATCAAATGTTGTATTTAATGAATAATGTCGAAGAAATAAAGGAAATGAACGTTTTTATTGGTTCATAGTTAAGTTGGCGATCATACGAGAGGCACTAATAATGTGAAGTTTTAAAATGAAATAGTCTGCATACTAACCTTTAATTGTTTCTTTAAGAAATAATTTTTTCAGTGAAAAAAAAATCAGTGAAATGTATGAAATATTATGTTTAAGAGCAAAATATTAAATTATATTTGGAACATGATAAGTTTTCAATTATTTATCGTCAAATGAAACTTATACACCTCTTTGGAGCCTCGCGTAATCTCCAGTCATGTGACGTATTCTCGACCTTGACAGAGACACATCTGGCCTTGATATTCTATGTATAGAAACTGAAGCTGGATCGAGATGGCCGATTAGCCTTTGATTGAAGCATAGATTGTTGTTATGATTTAGTAGTTGTTACTGGGATAAAGAAATAAACTAATAATTTCTGAAAGTTTACATTATTTTGCCTGACACGTGGTTCTAAAAAGAACAAGAGGACCATGATGGTCCTGGATCGATCACCTGATTTCTTTTCTTTTCACATATCCATATAAGCCCCGCCCCCTGGCAACCATAGTTTCCGACCAATCAACTTGGCTTCAAGGAATTTTATCAAGTTTTCACTATAGCCATATACTGCAAAATAGCCCCGCCCAGTGGCGGCCATGTTTTTCAACCAATCAACATGGCTTGAAGAAATCTGAGAGTGGGTCACTTTAGGAACATTTCTACAAACTTATTTGAAAATCGGCCTGACACTTTTGGAGAGGAAGATTTTTCAAGTTTTCACTATAGCCACAAAGGCAAAATAGCCCCGCCCTCTGGCGGCCATGTTTGTTTTACCAATCAACATGGTTTGAAGGAGTCTGGTAGAGGATCACCATAGAACAATTTCTACAAAATTATTGGAAAATCGGCCTGGCACTTTCGTCGGAGAAGATTTTTTAAGTTTTCACTGTAGCCATATTAGGCAAAATAGCCCGCTCCCCTGGCGGCCATGTTTTTCAACCAATCAACATTGCTTGAAGGAATCTGATAGAGGGTCATCCAAGGAACATTTCTACAAACAAAATGAGAAGAAAAATTTGAGAGAAAAAGTTGTTTTCGTTTCATTACCATGGAACCAGATTTCTGCATGGATCCCCCAAACAAATTAAGGAATTCTGGTGAGGTCATTGAGAGGATGCTTTCTGTGGAGTTTCACCCATTGGTTACCGAGGAGAAGAAGTTGACGCACGACGGCGGACGCACGACGGACAAAATGCGATCACAATAACTCACCTTGAGCACTTTGTGCTTATGTGAGCTTAAAAGAACGCGCAAGCTATACTCGATTACCGATTCTATATCTTTTAAAGAACAATGTTCTATTCGAACAATGTTCCAACCATTATAATGCATTATCAATTCAAGGAGCTGGCGAAATCTTAGGTAAACAACATTATTGCGCAAATTTTATAATTCATCGAAAATTACTGATTGTTTTGATTATTAACAAAACCTTTCTGTCAAATACTTTGTGCATGTTCCATTTCTTAGTGTTTTCTCATATTGATCGCCGTTTATCATTTGTAAAGATTTTTCTTAAGATTCATTTGATTATTAAAATGATTTTTCCAAATAAAAGGTATTTTGCTTCGATACTGAAAAAGATGGCCTGTTTCCGGTCTATGTAATATTATATATATCAAAGCATTCCCCTACTCCCTATATTCATAACCCATATTGATGACCTTTTCATTTTCCCTGTACGCTGTCTAGTCGTACAAGCACCGTGGTGACCTCTATAGAAGCGACCTTTTACCAACATCCGACCATAGAAGTATGCCATTTGGTCGTCAATCAATCATTTTGAACCACAAAATGAGCAGTCGCGCGAGAAAACCAACATAGTGGACTCTGCGTAAAGTGTCGACCCTGATCAGCCTAAGCATGCCGCACAGACTTACCGTTTCAGGAATCATTTCTCTTTACCTCTATCCCTCGTAAAAGGAATGTGTCGGCCTGGATCAGTCTGCGCGGACAGCGCAGGCTGATCTGGTCGATACATTACGCAGATGCCATAATG
>JAUELF010250311.1:0-11924 GCA_031471495.1 Clinocardium nuttallii
AAAACATTGTCGATAGATATTGATACAGACTAGAACACATTGTCGATAGATATTGATACAGACTAGAACACATTGTCAATATATATTGATACAGACTAGAAAACATTGTCGATAGATATTGATACAGACTAGAACACATTGTCAATATATATTGATACAGACTAGAAAACATTGTCAATATATATTGATACAGACTAGAAAACATTGTCAATAGATATTGATACAGACTAGAAAACATTGTCAATAGATATTGATACAGACTAGAAAACATTGTCGATAGATATTGATACAGACTAGAAAACATTGTCAATATATATTGATACAGACTAGAACACATTGTCGATAGATATTGATACAGACTAGAACACATTGTCGATAGATATTGATACAGACTAGAAAATATTGTCAATAGATATTGATACAGACTAGAAAACATTGTCGATAGATATTGATACAGACTAAAAAACATTGTCAATATATATTGATACAGACTAGAAAACATTGTCGATAGATATTGATACAGACTAGAACACATTGTCGATAGATATTGATACAGACTAGAACACATTGTCGATATATATTGATACAGACTAGAAAACATTGTCGATAGATATTGATACAGACTAGAAAACATTGTCGATAGATATTGATATAGACTAGAAAACATTGTCGATAGATATTGATAAAGACTAGAAAACATTGTCGATAGATATTGATACAGACTAGAAAACATTGTCAATAGATATTGATACAGACTAGAAAACATTGTGTATCGAGGGAAGAAGCGAATTCAGCTACATATTTTGATAGGAAAATGGTATATACGCCTTTTAGGATAGGCATGCGAGTATTACTGGCCACTATTTACCTCGTCCTGGCCCTTTCTCATATATACTAATGAGCCGCGTCCGGTGATTTCTGGCCTTAATGAATCTCCTTAACGGGATCATATAATAATTCATTGTTGTCAAACTGACGGAGCTACAGTTTAAGGTATTTCTAAGACTAAAGTGCATGTCGGAGAACAGTGAGGATTGTGTCCTCAATGTACGCACGTGCAATAGAGACTCTAAATGGACAGACCTAGTTCAGATAACTCATCATCAAGAACTTTCGTCAAATGAGTGTCTTCCTTTTTTACATGTACAAAAAATAGAAAGTTTTAAAACAATAAACAAACTTCTAAATGATAAACATGCACTGTCATGACAGGTAAATATTGTTTGGCCTCGGAATTTTGGGCTAGCATATCGACTCACTGGCTATATGAGCAATAATATTGGTAATTTACACCGGAAATGCCGTGATAGAACTTAAAAAATAGCACCTGTTGAAAGCGGCGTAAAAACACCGAACAATCGAGTTATATCTGCACAGTACTTACCAGTTTTATAACACTATCTCCGGCCATCTTAGTACATATATCAGTCATCGTTTTATTGATAGCACCCGTGGTAGCGTTGGATCCGACAAGAGCATCGATCCCGCTGACTATCAATTTACATGCATCACAGGCTGCACCTTTACATTCCTGAAAGGAATATGTTATCTACTTTATTCACTGTAACATTTAAACGCGTTTTTTTAAAACCTCTATGAATCAATTTTCGATGTCGGATACGTAATCAGTACTCGCTTCACTTCATATAACAAGAGCAGAGAACGGTCAAATTAGTCAATAAGTAGTACGGCTAAATAGCGATATATTGTCTCCCCTGTTAATCGCATGTCGAGCATTGGGTTATATGTCCTTAATTGTGATCCACTATCACTTGATTCGATCCCGGCACTTTTGGATTTTACTGACTGGTGCTTTTGTGAAACTGCTATTAAGGATGAATACCATTTTAATATGATATGCCCAGTGCACAATGATTTGCATTGTAGATATTTTCCACAAAATGTTTTCGAGAAACCTAGTATCCATAAAGTTTAAGATCTCAATAATTCCATCGCAAAATGTTGTTTCGATACGAAATCTAGATATGCTTATCTAGGTTCCCTAAGCTCCGCAGCCTCTACGATTTTGTATAAAAAAAAAGTTACACAATCTTTTAAAAATCGTAAGCCCGTAGCCCAAAAACATATCGTACTGGCATGGCACGACCCCCGCACGGGCATCTTTCGGAGACCGTGCGATGACCGTGCAGCAAACGCACGATTTTCGGTCAACTTGTTCGGAGATTGTGCGACGACTGCACTGAAATTGCACGATTTCCGTGCAATCTCCGCGCAGCCTCCGTACGGTTTTGTCCAGATCAGTTCCTCAATATGTCATACAAAGATTGCACGATAATCGTATACAATGTGAACACATACGCCATAGCCCGTAGCCAGCCACCTACGATGCTTGAAAAATCGTACGGAAAATCGAAGACGAAGTTATCTTTTATGGAGATTTTTCAGGTTTGTGTTACTATGTTTTCAAAGTCGTCTGCTGTAGATTTGTTGTATGTGGGAAAAGGTTTTTTGTAAAACACTAACGGTTTGTTCCTCTCGGCAAGGTGTCAGCATTGTTTCAATGATTTCTGCTTCACTATAGGCTGGAGCAGATCTTCTTTGTCTCGAATGACACAATCTGGTACATGCGGTATCAAGAACCTAAAATAATCGTTCTTGATTATAAACTGATTGTGTAACGTTGTAGAACATTTAATCTTAAGAAGGAAGCAATTCCATAAAGACCATATAAGCCGTCCCACGAACAAAATCCAAAGATATGGACTCTGCGTATCGACCCAGATCTGCATAAGCATGCCACGCAAGCTAACCCGGGCCGACACATTCCGCATATAAATGTTTCGAGGTCAATGATATATTAGAATGCGGCCATCATTGAGTTATCGCGAGTCCATTTTACGTAAGAAGATGATTGAGGAAGTATCTATAATTGGAATAAACTCAATACTTCAAGGGGAATAACTTTTTCCCATATTCCTGTCTTAGTGTAATGTTCAAACAATCTACGTCCGATTGTAAGTCTGACCGTTAGTCCGCGAATTATCTTGATAAAACAATTGTGTAATATGTATGGGTAAATTGGGAATCATTGCCCTTTTCCTGAATACATATATCTACATATATCTACGTTTATCTGTTTATTTTGCAATAAGAAGCCATACAGTTATATAACACTTTCTCTACATACGAGTTCAGCATAACAGCAGGAAACGACTTCGAAAATGTCTAGGCAAGATAATGGAAAATATATTTTCAAAGTAAAGTTTAATCATTGGATAGAGTTGATAACACTGAGTATAAGCAATTTTTTCTTTTGTCACAATGTTTCAAAAGTCGTTTGCTGCAGTAGCACTAAAAACGCATATATGTTGGAAAAAATCTGAACAGTTTTAATCTTAACAAAATTATGTTTGACCCGTATTGCTTAGAAGTTATAACAAATTCATCAAAAATTCATTCAAATGTGTAGTTCAACAAATAAAAGTTGTAAAATGCCTGAAAGGATTTGCTTACCAATTCATTTAATTTACCATCCTTATTGTTATCTGCTAATCGGGTGCAAAGGTCACACGAGTTGCTTAGTGTTCCTAGGATAATAAAAATAGTTTGAAAAATAATAAAAAATAGTTGGAGAAATAATTAAAATTATGCAAGTAGTAATACTAGTTTAAACATTAATTTATAATAAGATGAAGAATATTTGTTCTTCACGATATTCAAATAAGTGTTCTTTGCTCTGAATTCATGCAATACAATTATGTGTGTGATAAATAACTTCACTGTGATTCAATCAGTAACGTCCCGAACAAGAGACCATGTGGCCTAAATCTGTAAAAGTTTACTCTGTAAGTTTACTTCTTTTTAAGTTTCTGATTAGTCAGAAACCTATTTCATCTCCTAATTGACCAATCAGAAGTCTTTAGATGGAACATAGAGTTCATTTCTGAGCACAGGGACAAACTTTCATAGTTGTAAAGACTCAATGTTAAGATTGCATTATGAGCCGTCCCACGAGAGAACCAACATTGTGGACTCTGCGTAAAGTATCGACCCGGTTCAGCCTAAGCATGCCGCGCAGGGTAATCTGGACAGACACTTTTCACCTCCTGTGGATTTTATGTTTCAGGAATAATTACACTATATATCTATCCCTCTTAGACGGAGTGTGTCGGCTCGGATTAGTTTTGCCGGAATAGCATGCTCTGCGCAGGCTAATCCGGATCGATACATTACGCAGAGTCCATAACGTATGTTTACTTGTGAGAACGCTCATACAATGTCCGATAATAGACTCTCGAAAAAAGCCACATGATACCTAAAATAGTTCCTTTCATCGGATAAGACGAAATATGGCAAATGGTATCACTTAAGAAATAAACTCTTACCGTTAGGACAGAAGTTAGTTGCTACACATGCTTGTTTTGGATCAACACCATTGCCTAAAGCAGCCACTATTGTAGGAACAACTCCGAGGCACTGAAACATGCGATCCATTGATTTATTGGGGTTTTCAAATTAATATTAATATCACAGAACCATGTTGACAAAAATATAATAAACAAAGTCCTTAGCTAATGGACTCACAAGAATTGAGAGAGAAAAAAAATTGTTTTTGTTTATATGGTCGTGTACATCGCTGTCGACAGTATTTCAATTCAAAAACGTCGTTTCCAGGGAAAATAATCAGTATTGCTTGGAAGTTCCTATTGATACATGCGCATCAGTGGTTTATGCTTACCCCAAAAGCATGAACGCCAAGTTAAATAACAAGAGGCCTGTCGACATGTACGCAAATAGAATTCTTGATGACTTTTGAAGTTTGCCGGTAATGAATGGCAGAGTTTATAAATTGTTATGTTATCAACTCTACTTACGATAGGTTTGAAGTTTGCCGGTAATGAATCACAGAGTTTAACAAGTGTTGTGTTGATGACTTTACTTACGATAGGTTTGAAGGTTGCCGGTAATGAATCACAGAGTTTAACAAGTGTTGTGTGGATGACTTTACTTACGATAGGTTTGAAGGTTGCCGGTAATGAATTGCAGAGATTATAAAGTGTTGTGTTGATGGTACCAACTGTTGCGTTGTCTTCAATAAGTTGGTCCAGGAAAGTAACAACAAGTTCACAAATTTCACACCCAGCGTCGGCCTGTCGTAATAATAAAACGGTCGTTTAAAATGTATTCAGCAATGTAATGAAATTGATTTTACAATTCAGATCAGTTCTTAACTGCGCTGACCTTTGTCATATCCATGGTAATATTATACCTTCATATTGACAGGAACAATCTTTACAGAAGTTGTTGAACGTGCAAGGGAAATTGCGCTACTTAATAACCTCGTCCATTGGAAAAGGTACAAGTTGGATATTATGAACAGTATATGAGTCGTTCTGCGAGAAAACCAACATTGTGGACTCTGCGTAAACTATCGACCCGGATCCGTCTAAGCATGCCGCGTATTTTCGTCTCCTGTGGATTTTCTGTTTCAGGAATCATTACTCTATAACTCTATACCACTGAAACGGCCCGGAACAGCCTGCACAAACTGCCCAGGCTGTTTTGGGTCGATACATTACGCAAAGGCCATTATAATAGTTTTCTCGCAGGACGGCTCATGTATTAATCAAAATTATGCATCCGCAGTATGATCCAGATATACAATGTTAAACTATTACTTTTCTGGGTGTTTTAGAAGTGTGTTTGACCACTGCTCATTTGTACATTGATCAAATTTGTAATTTTGAACAAACTGGATGTGTGCTATACAGAACTTCGCCAAGGAACATCATGCTTTCTGCGACTCTAACTTGTTTATAACTACTACCGAAGATTAAGTGTATCCCACAACATTACAGATTTACGTATAATTGGCAGAAAGAAAGTGTAAACAAAATAAAGACGAAACAAACCTCTACGGAAGGTTCGGAATAAAATATTTCTGGTTCTGTTTGAAGCCCTGTTTCTGTTTCTGTTTGTTTCTCGCATGCCTCCAAATGTTTACATACACTGCCAGTATCCTGTAAGATAATAAGATAACATTTTCATACAGCGTTGTGCAATTTGTGTACTGGCAAATTACCAAACACATCCGCAATCGAGATGAGCTACAAAAAGAAGTACCTGGGCGAAACATGTGTTGACTTGCAATGCTAGTACGCCTTTAGCTGACTGCATTGAATATGTGATAGGGATTTTACGGTCTATGGTAAAGAGCCTTTCGCGAGAAAACCAACATTGTGGACACTGCCTAAAGTACCATGTTGGATCAGCCTAAGCATGGAAATCCAGGCAGGCACTTATGTCTCCTGTGGATTTTCTATTTCAGGAATCACTTTTCTATACATCTATCCTCCTGTGTCGGCTCGGATTAGTCTCGGTGGACTGCGCAGGCTAACCTAGGTCGATGCATTACGCAGTGTCCATTATGTGTGTTTTCTCTTATTGAGAATTTCACATTGAGTGCAAACTGAAAGTGTGGATAGGGTAAACTTAATGTGCTTTAGGATATTTCGAATTGTTGTTTGATCGTTCAGACAGAATACTAGACGGAATGCGTCGGCCCGGACTTGCATGCGTTGACTGCGCAGGCTGATCTGGATCGATCCATTACTCTGAGTTGATAATGTAGGTTTTCTCCTGGAACGGCTCATATAGAACCGTTCAATATATGTTAAACTATACCGTGGTAGAACCGTGCAATATATGTTAAACTATACCGTGAGTCCCATTGCGTCGATGGCTGCATGACAAACGTCACATGGTATATTCCTGATGACGTCATCCTCGGCAACTGTAATATAAAACACATATTGCAATGTTCATTCGTTATGAATTGTTTATATTTTGTCTCACAAGTGGCACTGTTACGATGTTGTTGTTTTTGCCTTCAATCAATGAGTTTACAGGATATCACAAGGGATGATCTTCGAGCTAAGTAAATTAAATTCTATAATTTACTAAAATAGAACCCAGGTTAAAATAAGATTGATATAGGCTGAATTTACAGGAATTCGTGTATTGAACAAAAGAAGGTCTACTTTTAATTACGCGGTTAAATTCGTATAACTAAATTGCATTATTCTGAAGAATCTTTAAAGTATTATTAGATTAATGACTAAAATTATTTCAATTCGTCCCATTTTAGGTTATCTGTTTAAAAGTTTAAATTGATCCCCACAATGATACTAGATCTTATACACAGACACATCATGCGACCCTTTTGAACGATGATATGTATAATATAAGTGTGCTTTACCTAACGCCATTTCATCCCTCTGAAGCGGATGATATATTTTAATCGCGAGTATCTGTAATGTGTTTGCTTGTTTTGTTTGTTTAACTGGGGTTTTACGCCGTTTACAATATGATTTCAGTTATATTACGGTAACAGTTCACATATTCATGATCCCTGGGTTAAAAAACAGTACTATATGCTAGGAGATGTCCCCTGCACAAGGGCACTTCACAGTGACCGTCGTGTGGAGACTGGGATTCGAACCCGGGACACCGAATTCATTGGGTGATTTGTAATAAAATCATTGGGATTTTAACACGATCCCATCCGCACGAAAATGTCAAGTTGGCATATCTGAACAGTGTCGGTTCAGATCATCCTGTCCATATGTCAGTCTTATAAGAATATACACAAGTTGACATAATTGTTTAAGCAATCTTACGTAAGTGATACGTCAACATTGTAAATCACCTAGACAGATCTGGATCTACACTGTTCACAACAACCAACGTATACCCTTTACCCAATGAAGGGTTATTTATAAGATCGGGATAAGATCACCAGATGAACATATAATCTGACCTATTTCGATGACAATGACCATATTAACCCTTTCCAGCATACAGCAAATCTGCAGCAGACACTTCAAACATATTGACAAAAACGTTGATATTGATATTGTGGCAAAAGGAGAAGTTGATAATTATGATCATTATATATTTTTGCCACAATGTTTTCAAAAGTCGTCTGCAGAAGGAACAGAAGGAACAGAAGGGGTTTGCATGTGGGAAAGGGTAAACGTCTGATTTAGGGTTGTTGAGTGCGTTTGTATTATCACATGATTTGCTTTAATCTAAACGCCACTTAAACCAAATGTCGTAAAATAATGGTGAAACCATACGATAAAAGAAAATATGAGCCGTCCCGCGAGAAAACCAACAGTGTGGTCTCTGCGTAAAGCATCGACCCGGATCAGCCGAAGTATGTCGCGCAGGCTAACCCGGACATACACTTTTCGCCTCTTAAGGCTTTTCTGTTTCAGGAATCATTTATCTATACATCTATCACTCGGAGATGGAATGTGTCGGTCCGGATCAGTCTGCGCGGACAGCGCATGCTGATCTGGATCGATACATTACGTAGATGCCATAATGTTGGTTTTATCGCGGTTTAACCCTACAATTAATAACACCCTATATTCATGGGGGTTCTTTTTTTTTTTTACTGAATGGTGAGAATTCCTTATATTTTTATTTATTTTTACTGCATTACTCCAAAAGTGTCCTTCTGTTTAGGTGTAATGTTAAAAAAGAAAAGTTCAATTTCTGACGATAAAAGGGCCAAAGTAATTTAAATGTATCGAAAGAAATGGCAATGTTCACATGTATTGAAAATAGTCCAAATATGTAGGATCAGTGGTAAATGCAGGTGTTATATCGGCGGGAACTTTGTCACAGAAATATCATTCTTAACATTAACAACAAACGAACTTTGTACTTTGAAAGCATGCTAAAGAAAACAATTCGTTAAAGTCGTCGTTGTGGAACACTGTTTTCATATAATAACATTTACCAGCTAATGATAGAATTCGGTAACAAAAGGAAGGGTTCTATACTTAGGCCACATTATCGTATCATATATTGTATATTGTTGCAGATATACTCCCCCTTAACGTGAAACCAATATCACTACAGTCTACCTTTAAAATGTGGAAGGGTAAAACGAACTAGGCGTACCAACATTAATGATATACGTAGTCCTGCACCTGGAGAAATAGACATATGTCTAAACATTCGTGCTAGGAGTCAAAAATGGACATTGCTTGCGAGACGTTTCTTGAAACGTTCTATTACTCATTGGCAAACAGTGCAGAGCCATATCAGACAGCACTGTTGCGCTTCCTGGACGAGCTCTACACTGGTCATAAATGCCTTACGGTTTGGTTTCGTTAAGCGCCGCTCATTTTGTGTTTTCTTCTATTCCATTTACAGGGGCGTAGCTTGGCAATACTCAATGTGTAGGCAGTCTCGTGAGAAAAAGTACATTGCGTAAAGTGTCGAACCGGATCAGCCTAAGCATACCACACAGGCGTATCCGGATAGAGACTTTTCGCCTCTTGTGGATTTTCTGTTTCAGGAATCACTACTCTATGCATCTATCCCCCTAAGCCGGAATGTGTCGGCCGGATCAGTCTGCGCGGACAACGCAGGCTGATTTGGTCGATACATTTCGAAGATGCATTTTGGGGCATTTTGAGAAAAAATGTGTAGGCACGTGCCTATAGTGCCTAAAGAGAGCTGATTTGTGGCCGACTGACGAGTTAACTCTTACAGCGCCAATGGCAATATTGAAACTTTTTGCAAACAATACAGGTTCAGGTGAGACAACCTCAGGTCGTGGTTACCTGTCTCGTCTTAAATCAGCATTATTAGCCTTTTTAATTTTCGAATTATTCCGGAACTCTTATTATATGTAAAATGGAGTCGCCCGATTTTGGACATAAACGGCGCTGAAAGAGTAAATCACACAAGGTTAAACAGAGTGTAAGTGTTATCACAGTGTTATCACAATGTTATCACATGGTTATCATGGTGTTATCGCAACAATGTTAGGAAGGTCGTGAACCCCCTTGTGTCTGTCTGTAACATCGATAATGCTATATGAGCTTCAACGTAGGTAAATGGGTACTTCGGACGTTTTTCTCAATGTTTGAATTGCAATCAGATCACAGTTGTTACAATGTTTTACTCGCTATTAGAAGATTCTTCGGCCTATCCCTAGTAGCTCAATCGGTAGCGACGCGGGCTGCTAATACAGGGGTTGTGGGTTCGAACCCCTTCTCGGCCAACATTCCTTACGATGTTTGACACAAGTCACTGTTTGATGCATAAGTCGTCAATTATCAATGGGCTAACAGTCTATGTGGAAAAGCAGCCAGTTGCTTGGAAAGTATGTTGTGTGGAGTACTGGTGTCAGCAAACCAGGATTTATATGAGTATCTGAACTGGCCGCCGTGATATGACCGAACATGTTTTGAAAACTGCATTTAACCCCAATCAATCAATCAATCAATCATAATTCATTGCTATATAACAGAGGAAAAAAATATAATCAGCACAGGCTAATATGGATTTCAGTTCGTCGAACAGACCTGAAGGGATTACTTTCCTGCATTTATATACAAGCAGTAGGGCTATCAAAGTTATATCTGTCCAGTCAACACTAATATGTGTGTTCGTTTGAACCGTGTTATACACCACTTTCAAGAATATGCAAGGTCATATCACGGCTTGACTCGGTATGACTCGGCCGGCAGACAACACACAGCACGGTGAAAGCGATTAACATATACGTGTCGACTTGGCCTGAGACCAACCTGTCAGTTGTAATGCTAACCCAACAATCCTGATCACCAAAGAGGGAAGGATTACTACCATTTAATAAAGTCATCACGATTAAAGTGATTTAAATATGTTATTCACGTATGCATTGGATTATCCGTTAATCCGTCCTTTTGTCTGATTGTTTTATCAGTCACGTGACATGTTATCTGACTCCATTTTATATGTCAGTCAAACAAGTGAATATCGGAGTCATACAATTCAGAAATAACTTTTGTCCGTTCGTTTGTGACTGTCTGTTTTCTAGTTCACCACCTCAAGTTTGTAATCAATCGAATACATGTACATGTATATGTAATGAATATATATACAGTCAACCCATGCGAAAAGAACAATCTGATCTTTGTCCACAGGTAGTCTTAATTGTAAAAGTGTGTTTGCTATAGACAGGATACTGCTTTATAATTTTGGTATTTAGCATACGTGGTTTGACTGTATAACGGTTATGTTGTTGTGTGTGCATACATTGGCGAATCGTGTTGGTTCCAGCGCACATTCGCTGTCCGTCTACATGTAGTATATACCAAGATGTTACTTTTGACATAAGTGTATAAGCATCCCCACCAAGACCTTAGTCTGGCATGATGGTACCAAGACACTGGATAGATACGCTTCCCTCAAAAAGGCAAGTTATTCGACTATGACCGAAAATTCCTCCATTACCGGAATATATTCAAAGCTTTTAAAACATAAGCCGCTTTAAAGCCAATTCGAGACTTAAATAATATGCGCACAATGAGAAGACTCGGACAATCATGTGCATCCAAACAGTCTCCCCATCGCCATCCTTGTCCGCCTACATGTACTTTAGTCCTAGGTGTATCTTTTGACACAGCACGTAGCCTAATTTGTTTTACGTCTGTTTTATAGATCAAATTACGCCGAATAAATCCACGGCCATGCCAAATAGTCCATTAAAAACTGTGTTTGCGTAGAAATCAGTGTATACCATCACCAGAATGCGAACATTTGCGTAGAAATTAGTGTATACCATCTCCAGAATGCAAACATTTGCGTAGAAATTAGTGTATACCATCACCAGAATGCAAACATTTGCGTAGAAATTAGTGTATACCATCACCAGAATGCGAACATTTGCGTAGAAATTAGTGTATACCATTACCAGAATGCAAACATTTGCGTAGAAATTAGTGTATACCATCACCAGAATGCAAACATTTGCGTAGAAATTAGTGTATACCATCACCAGAATGCGAACATTTGCGTAGAAATTAGTGTATACCATTACCAGAATGCAAACATTTGCGTAGAAATTAGTGTATACCATCACCAGAATGCAAACATTTGCGTAGAAATTAGTGTAT
>JAUELF010250322.1:1864-11924 GCA_031471495.1 Clinocardium nuttallii
TGACAAAATATGTTCAAAGTCTGCTGCAGAATAGTCGTATGAGGGAAGGGGTTAAGCCTTTCCCATTTACAACAAATCTGCAGCAGATGACTTTGAAAACATAGTTACAAAAACCTGAAAAATCTCCATAAAAGATTGCTTAATTGTTAAATAAAGTTGAAAACATTGTGGCCAAAGGACAAATTGCTCATCATGAGCAATTTCACTTTTGACCACAATGTTTTCAAAAGTTGTCTGCTGCTATTGCGTCAAAATGTGTTTGCAGCTGGGAAAGGGTTAAATAAACCAGAGAGAACAGTAGACGTAAAAGAATATAATAATTAACTATATCCCACATACCACATATGTTGCTGCAGATGAATTTAAAAATATCCAGACAAGACTTGAAAACTTTGTGGCAAAAGGAGAAATTGATAATTACGAGTAATTTTACTTTTTGCCACAAAGTTTTCAAAAGTCATTTTACTTCATATGCATAAAATTACGTCTGTATGTGGGAAATGGATAATGAAAGTAGAAAGGAAAGAATACAATTAACATATTTTTAAAATGCAAAAATGAGTAATTATAGTCATGATTTCTTTTTATCTTTTGTAAGTTTTGGTCTTTTCTGAGAGATATAATATGGCATGTGGACAAAATAATTGACTCTGACATGGAAAACGTGAATAGTTTTTTAACCCTTTCCCACTTACAGACACATTTAGAGCAGAAGACTTTTGAAATAATTGTAGCAAACGGAGACATTACTCACATTCAGCCATTTCTCTCTTTGTGCCGCAATGTTTTCAACTTTATTCAATAATTACCGGTATACTTTCATTTGTAGAAATTCCTTCTTTTTAAATAGGCATTTACATAGTGGTCTACTGCAGATTTGCTGTAAGTGGGAAAGGGTTAACCCTTCCCCCATATAGACGCTTTCTGACGCCTCTGCAGCAGACAGATTTTTGAAAACACATAATGACAAAAGAAGAAATTGCACAAAATGTGCAATTTCTACTTTTGACACAATGTTTTCCACTTTTAGTAATAGGTTATCCTTTTAATTATATTTTTTCTTCATCTTTTGACAAAACATGTTCGAAGTCGTCTGCTGCAGAATTGTTATATGAGGAAAAGGGTGAAAGTGACTTTATCTGAAGCTACATTATTTAACAATTTTTCTGATTTAATTCCCACATATATGCAGCAGGCAACATCTAGACAAAAAT
Organism: Clinocardium nuttallii; assembly: GCA_031471495.1. Lineage (NCBI taxonomy): Eukaryota > Metazoa > Mollusca > Bivalvia > Cardiida > Cardiidae > Clinocardium > Clinocardium nuttallii. Next base: position 3,079 of record JAUELF010250322.1, read on the forward strand.
ATGATTCTTTAATATATTTTTAAACATTGTGGCAAAAGGTGAAATTGCTTATGATAATTCATTTCTCCTTTTCCTACAATGTTTTTCAAAATTCTTCTTTCACAGATGTGTCACAACAGTGTTTCTGCAAGTGGGAAAGGGTTAATAGAGTCTGAATCATAAACTATAGAAGAGCTGCTGATGTTGATTTGTTTGTTTTATAAGAGTTTTACGCCATTTTCAGTTATTCCACTTTTCAACAAACCAGTACAAGGCTAGGAAATGTGCTTCAAACAAGGGCACTCCATCATGACAGCTGTGTGCTGGGATTGAATCTGGGATGCCCAGTTTCAAAACCTCAAAGCTAACCACTGGCCCACACCAAATTTGGAAATTGCTGTGTAAATATAAGGGATTGCAAGGTATATATTGGTCAATCATTAGAAGTAATATTTAAACAATTTTACACAGGAAAAATGGTTGATATACAAAAATATTAAATCTTAGCCTTTCCTAGTATAAGAAATCAGCAGCAAATGACTTTGAGGAACACATGTGCCTCCTGCAGCACACAACTTTGAAACATTGTGGTAAACGGTGATATTGCTCATCATGATCAACTTCTCTATTTGCCACAATGTTTTCAACAAAAATCAAAATATAAATGTTCCATATATTTCACCTACATATTTATAAAGTATTCTGCTGCAGATCTGTTATATGTGGGAAAGGATTAACCCTTTCCTTCATATAGGCAATTTCTAGTGACTCTTCAGCAGACCAATTTTGAAAACATTGTGGCAAATAGAGAAATTGCTCAAAACAAGTAATTTATCCTATAATGCCACAATGTTTTCAACTTTTTTTTTCTGTAATAAATTTCTTTATATAGAGATTTTCCCTGTTTTGCCTTGATGTTTTCTAAGTCGTCTGCTGCATATTTATTGCATTTGGCAAAGGGTCAATTATTTATGGAGAAAGACCTCTAATGTTCGGCAGCCATTTTGTTTTAGTTTGCTTTCTCTAATGAGCGTGATGGACACGGGACAAGTGTATTGATTCGAACGAATTAAATACACTACTTATGTTTATGAGCGCCCCTCTGATCGTCTCAGTCATTTCAAGCGCTTTTACGTCCCCTCTATATATCATACAATTTGCAGCAACGTTGTATTGGATATTAGGCGCCAAGTAGACACCTTTAGGGAAAACGAGAGGCCCCTTTTCTCCTACGGGGTCCATTTCAGGTTTTTCGTATTCTCTTGTTTTCATATTTGTAACTGTGACCGTAATGTTCTGTGCATACTGTGCTTCGCTGTAGAATAATGTTATTTTTCGAAGTCTCATTGGTTTGTCCGCCACGATTAGAATTTGCGCCGCGGCCGTCAAGCATTTCTTCACGTTTTCTGGAATAGAAATCGGAATCTTAAGTTCGAATACACTTCCTGGTCGATTTTTAGCAACGTATTTCCCAATATTGTCAACTGTTGACCCTTCGATATCATTGTTCTTATGTAGTGTAAGATATTTATACAGATCAACTTGTTCTTCTTGAGTAAGAACCCCAGATGCAACGACCGTGGTTGTAAACTCTGCTACCGGTATCAAAGGAAGCCTGATCTGGTATAACGCCTCCCCTAACCATGCCCGTACATTTTTAGGTGTAGGTTCGAATCCTTTCTTCTTGCAGTGGTTTTCAGACCATTTAACAGCAGCGTTAAAGACGTCTAGCTCTTCGCCAACGCCCAGACCGCCCGCACTGATAACGATCTTTAAGGCATTTGGCGTCAGCTGCAGGAAGTCGTCGTTCTCGAAGACGTCACTGGCGTTCATACAGATGAACTGCATGCATTGTTCCTGTAGTAAGTCCATATCATAGAACAAGGCCTGGTTGTACATGGAACACACGTTGTTGACATCAATGGCGGTCTGTAAGTAGGATTCACACTGAGCTACAAGACCGTACAGATGGTACTTCTTGGCGGCGTAGAGGACGTGTAGTACGGTGTTACCGTCGAACTCTATAGCATCTGTGTAGATATACCTGTAAATCAAACCAATCGGATTAGCATTGTTTGTGTTAGAGAGTACGCACATGACGCATCAAGGACACATGAAAAGTGTTTGAAACTTGCTCGAGTCATTCAAAGATTTGCAATAGTATGAACCGGTTATCTGAAATACTCGAATAACCTGTGTAGATAGCGAAGGAAGGTTATGCGAACATTCCGAAAGGTACAGTGTATACCTTTTGTTGAGTGCAGTGGTCCGAAAGCTGTAATAATATGTATCCGCGATTAAATTATTCTCACAAAGCATCTCGTACAAAAAACAAACAACTACTGCGAACAAAATCTCACAAAGAAAACTTAAATATGAGCGGCGCTCCTCGAAATCAAACCGTAAGGAATTTGCGTCACCAAGTGTAGTAAAAAGCTCAGTCGGCGCTTCTATGCAGACTGATCTTGATTCGTTTTAGTTCTCTATGTAGTCATAGAAGATTTCAGGAAACTTCTGTAAAGCAGTATCCATTTGAATTATTATCGAGGATGTGCGGGCAGATATTTTTCCACTTGTGTAATGTTTACGTTAATGTTGATTTCTATGGTGCACCGTTAATATCTAAACATGTAATGACTAGGCTTAAGTTGTTTTTTGCAGGGCAAAACTGATATGTCAATCGAACACGTCTATTCTGATTACGAAGTACATGTAGCTACAGGCATACCGCTCATTCGTGAAATACCGACTTAGTCTTTGGAAACAAGCTTTACCTACAGGAAGTAGTTTTATTTTCCGGACAAATAAAAAGTTATAAATCAAGCGGCAACATCGGTTAGTTTAAGTTTTACTTTAAATTTATATATTGTTCATCGACTATGTTATATCATATCAATCACGCTCGACGTCTGCTTCCTGGAGAATAACTGAGTGTTGTTGCCGTTAGTGCGGGAAGAACAAATGGCAAACCCCTTTGGTACTTGAGATCGATTCTCCACCACTGTCTTCAACATTGCAGTAACTGATAGAGTCGAACTTACAGTATTCGGTTTCAGTTGTTATTTAGTCAAGCAAACCGACACTCAGATATTTCAAAATACATGACAATTCAGTTTAGTTTATGTGTAGCATTAACGATTGTTTGGCGAACCTGGTATATGCTGGTTTAACTATGCCATGACGCGGTCTCATCTTGACCTTCACTGATAGTAATAGTCTTAAGGTCGGTTTTTCTAAGGCGCGGCGTTATTTATCTCAATTATAACTTTTTTTTCTAATTATCCTAGAAAGGGATTTGTTGTCCTCGGAGAGTCGGTTTAATTAGTGCATGTTAGCACTTACACTGTAACAAGCGACTTTAAGCCATATTAAATACTAGTTTAAACTGATTTTATGGACAACGCAGACAAATATTAGTCTTCAGTATTCGGTATTCATGTCAATCATGACCAGTCAATCGGTTTAATTTAGATTTATTATTTTTTCAACAATTACGAAATAAGCGTTAAGCTTACATTTATCACGCTCCATGAATGATCTAATATCATAAACCGTACGTAGCCTTATGTAATACTAAAACACTTAATGGTGTATTTCATCTTTTTTGTTTCCCTTATAAAATGCTCAAACAGATCAGTGCTTTACAAGTTGTGTGTGTCTGCAAGTTTACTATATATGTCAATTTTATCATTTACTTAAATACATTCCACCCCCTCATGTTTAACAAACTATTAGGAAGATTGGTTGAATTGGTCCCATGTCTAAAGGGCCGTGTGTGTGAAAACATACTGAACGCAGAGCACGCTCAACACACAATTTGAACCTGGAACCTTTGAGGCCGACACTCTACGACTACGATATATTGCTCGCTGGGGTTGTTTACCCTCCCACTCGGCAATATAGTCTAAAATACTACTAGTCTATGTGTAAGCAAAACCTCGTGAAATATCAAGGGTTACGATATCGGTTGGGGGAAATCAGTGGGTAATGGTAACTTTTGTATACTCCATGAACTATATAATCTGAATTCCCAAAATACCATAACATAATTACATTCGGTACGATTTTAATACTTGTGAACAATTATGGATAGCAATACTCATCACTGAACGAAAATTTATTAAGTTCATATTAATTTTTCAATTAGAACTCAGATGATACAAACCACGTGATGACCATACAGCAGATGACTTTTGTAACTGTGGTGGATAGGAAACGGTGCTCAGGACGAACAATTAAGAGGTGTTCCAGAAAAAGAAGCATTTACGAAATTATTACACGTTCGGATAAAGACCTGCTTGTTCATCCGTAAGAAGGACCCAAATGGAAACTGCTTAAGATAATATGCTTAAAACCTTCTTCGATAAATTGACGAACAGTGTGGATGTTGATTACACTGTGCGCATGCACTGGCCCATCTTGATTTACAACGCGCGGCTGGCATATACTATGTTTAAACCTTTTAATTGGTCGATAGCATTAAATCAATTCCTTAATTGTCATGTGTCATTATCAATGGTCGCAAATGGTTGGTTTTTGCACCTATCAATAACTTTTTATTCCAAGATGTTTTCGGTGTTGTATCTAAATGTTACTGCTTTATTTCCCGGGAATTTCCTATTTGTTTAAATATTCAAATAAGACGACTTTATAACAAAAGAAGGATACAAAGTAAACTCATGTGCATGTCCGCCTAAAGTAACATATCCGTATACAGGTTCTTTCTTTTAACACATTTTCTAAATGGAATATATGATGACATGCTTTCGCCTTTTTCGTGAATTGATAGTGTTTATAAAGACAACGTAGACATGTGACGAAAACAATTGCGTGATAACGTGCGTTTCGACGTAGATCTACCTTATTAAGGAATGGAGAATAACCGAATAAATAACAAATAAATTAATTCGTCAACAACTATTGCTTACCGCTTTTCGACTTAACGTCTTCAGCAGTTATTTCCTTTATTCCATTTCTAAAATCGGCTGTGCGAATTTTTGCGAATTTTGGAAACCGCTTGCGAAAATGAGTTAATTAATGGTAGTGTATTCTTTCCACCCCGTCTTAAAATGAATTCGTCTTTCAACCAATGGTCTAATTAACAGTCTATGTGGATAGCAACCAGTTGCTTGGAAAGCATGTTGGGTGGAGTACTGTTGTGAGAAAGCCAGAAAATGCATGAGTAGGTAAACTGGCTGCCGTAATATAACTGAACAAATGTTGTAAAAAGGCGTTAAACCCTAAACAATAACAATAACAATAGAATTGATGTGTCCTGGCTTCTGTTTTCACAAGTGTTCATAGAATCGCGTGATAAATCAAAGACAAAAGCATTAATGAGCCGTCCCGCGAGAAAACCTACCTTGTGGCCTCTGCGTAATGTATCGACCCAGATCTGCATGCGCAGTCCGCGTAGGCTAATCAAGGCCGACACATTCCGTCTCAGGGGATAGAGGTATAGAGAAATGATTCCTGAAACAGAAAATCCACAGGAGGCTAAAATAGTCTGTCCTGGTTAGTCTGCGTGGCATGCAAATGTTGATCCGGGTTGTTACTTTACGCAGAGTGCACACTTTTTTTCGCGGGACGGCTCATTTAAAATCTACCTTAAGACAGTTCTAAAGGTCGTCGCCCGTACATCCCTTATCACAATCTCGTTCTCGTCTTTACCGTTTTCCAGGCCAAAAAACATGGATTCAAAAATCGGACTGCGCATGCCCAGGACGAACTTGTGCGCCGGAAGTGAATCCTCCTGTTCCTCTCTATTAGGAAAAACGAAGTAAATATCTGCAAGAACTCCCGACATGCAAAGTTCTTTCAGTAAACCGGAAGCTGTGTTGGATTGGCGCCAGTCGTGGTAGTTATGTGGAAGGCCAACCGAATATGATGACATTGTTAGGGCTGAAATCAGAAAACGGTTTGTCATTATAAAATGTTTCTCAATCATGGATGTAACAGAAAAAGAAGAAGAAGATCAATAACAACAACAAAGAGATGAAAAATACGAACGAAGAGGAGAATTATACGAAGTGGAATAAGAAGTTGGTGAAGTGGGATCCATACAATCTGATCCGAATCCACATTGGAAGGTTTCCTTGACAAGCGCTAAATTGATAACATATGTCGATGCTAAAATCCCGGTAAAAGTGCATACTTTTTTAGGGACTTCCCAAGTCTGATACCGAAAATGCAAGGGTATACTCTGTTCACCACTATTGTACGTGCAAGGATTTTATAGGTCAACAAGGTCCATTCTCAAAACGGAGCAACGTGAAGATGTGTTGGGTGTTGTATAGCACTTTGAGGACAAAGAGTTTGCAGGAACTGTACCAAACTTATATTTAATATTGAAATGGTGTATGAGTTCTACTCAATCACACCCCTTGTCTTATCTCATTTCATGTTAACACAATATTGGTAAACAATTAATTTATTCGTTGGTGTTTTACGCGACATCAATAATTTTGCAGCTATATCCGCGACGGCGTTTCTTTGGTAAGTAGCTAGCAAGTCTGGTCAATTTATCCTGAAACCAGAGAGGCAGTCGTAATTCTTGCCCCGTTACATTGCGTGCCAATGAGGGCAGTAAATACATATTTTGTAAAGTATTTGGTATTACCAGGCCGGGGATAGAACCCACGACCGACGACCGAGCATCCATCCATTACTATATGCAATTGAAGACAAGAGTGGTTCAAAATATAAACAGCTATTGAAATATCCATGCACATGCTAATGTAGTATCCATACAAATGTTAATGAAGTATCCGTACAAATGTTACTGATGTATCCGTACAAATGAAGTTTCCATACAAATACTAAGGAAGCTTCTATACAAATGCTAATGAAGTATCCATACAAATGTTAATGAAGTATCCATAGAAATGTTACTGATGTATCCGTACAAACGAAATATCCATACAATTGCTAAGGAAGTTTCCATACAAATGCTAATAAAGTATCCATACAAATGTTACTGATGTATCCATACAAATGAAGTATCCATACAAAATGGCCCAAAGAAGTGTACATACAAATGCATATTCAATACAAATGCTAAGGAAGTATCCATACAAATGTCATAAAGAAGTATCCATACAAATGTCATAAAGAAGTATCCATACACATGCTTATTCAATACAAATGCTAAGAACGTATTCATACACATGAAATGTCCATACAAATGTCCTAAAGAATTATCCATACAAATAAAGTATCCATGCAAATGCTTACTGCGAACTGTGCAGGCTTATCTGGATCGATACATTACGCAAGAGTCACAATGTTTTTATTCTCGTGGGACGGCTCACATGGTAAAGGAGCGACTAGAAACTGCTATATACGACGTTTCCGGAAATCGGCAAACAGTGCAGAAGAGGCGAGTAAGACTGATGGCTGATCTGGATCTACAGTGGTTACAAATCCCTTACGGTGGGTTTTGGTATAGCGCCGCTCAATTATTATTCATACGTTGACATGTTTTAATTTTTTTTAAATGTTACACCCTCATCCCTCCCTAAATAAATGCTGTATATTAGTACTGTATATTTGTCTTATTATACAAGCAGGTCGAATATTTACAGTTCACATGACCGCTTTTAACCCTTTATTCATACGACAGTTCTGCAGCAGACTTGGAACAGATTTTGTCAAAAAATGGAAAATCTCTATAATTGAATGGATAACCTATGACAAAAAGAGGAAAACATTGTGTCAAAAGGAGAAATTGCACGTTTTGTGCAGTTTCTTCTTTTGTCACTATGTTTTCCAAAAGCCGTCTGCTGCAGAGTTGCAGAAAGCGTCTATAGGAGGGAATGGGTTAATTCAGTATAAAAGCAACAAACAAATTTACCCTCTCTTTCCAATGACTGTGTATCTTTTTCTGCATTATTTCAGAATGCCAGCCCATTCAAGTCTAGAGAGAAGAGCGTGATAAAAGCTTTGATTGACCAGAAACCACTGATTATAAAAAAGAAAGATGACTATGGTTTGACGCCAATTCATCATGCAGCTTTACGAGGGGATGAAGTGGCATGCGAGATTCTTCTGTCTTTTGATAAAGATTTAGTGCATGTAAGTACATGTACATTTATAAGTATAGTTGACTCAAAATAACTCAAACTTGAAAGGGACCCATAAAAGTAATCCCTGGATTTAAGGTAATTTTATTTATGAATTTTCCACTCCGTTAATCATTTATAGTTAAATCTTTATGATTAAAAGCATGTCAGTGATAAAATTATTTACATATCCGGTCTAGAAATTGGTTTGAGTTAAAGGATATGTTTGAGTTCCACAGAACAGTAAATATTTTTGATACAGAATTGAAAACATTGTAAATTGGTTCGAGTTAAAAGATATGTTTGGGCGGCTGCTGACGAGGAATCACATATCGCCAGTAAATGGAGATAATGGACCATGTCTTGTTAATGTTTGTGTTGCATTTAATCTTGTAGATTAAAGATATTCAGCTTATGACGCCTTTACATACAGCCGCATGTCAAGGAGAGTCTGATGTCTGTCGGCAATTAATCCAGGCTGGTGCCAGTGTATTTGAACGAGACGAGGAAATGTCAATACCGTTACATGAAGCTGCAACAATCGGAAATACTAGAACGGGGAAGATTATCTTGGATGCTTGTAACGATAATCCAACCCAAGTGGTATGTTTAACTTACTTGTCATTTATGTGTCACCTTTCTTGGCAGGGAGACACATAGGTATCACTTCTCTGTTGACCGTACATATGTTTGTCTGTCAATTACTTATTACATGTGTTTCTCCAAACAAACTTGTTTAACCCTTTCCCTCATACGACAATTCTGCAGCAGACGACTTTGAACATATTTTGTCAAAAAATAGAAAAT
>JAUELF010250332.1:0-11922 GCA_031471495.1 Clinocardium nuttallii
CTTATTATAATTATAATTGAAAAGGAGGAAATTCATTTCTTCAGCAATTTGACCGTTTTCTCATTGTTTTAAACTTTAAAGTTTTTTTTGTTGCTTCAGACATGGATGGGGGAAAGCATGAGTGTTGAAAAATAAAGTAATGCAGTCTTTTCCGGCGACATTGATGCCTTGCATCAACTTTCTCTTGTTATTAACTATTTTTAACCTAATAAAACTATTCCAATGTTGTAAAGTGACAATTGATCTTAATACAATCTTGACCGATAGTGATTTTTTTATTTCATTTATTTTGTAAAAAACTCAATTATTAAATATGTTAACATTTAGTGATTTTGATAAAACTTAGTGTGTCGGTTACTCTTGAACATTATCTCAATGAATACATATTTGACGAAGGGAGATAACTCGTATTTCTATCCGACAAAGACTTGTAACTTAATACAGATATGCATCAAACAATGTTTGGAAACATCGTGTGGAAAAGAGATATTTCTTAAGCCGAACTTTCCTCTCCCCACGATGTTTTCAAAATAAAACCAAATCTATACTTCCACTTATTTGGCACCCTTTCCTTCGATATTTCCCGAAGCACATGACTATGAATTGTAAGGTAAACAGTTAAGTATATTGATGGCTGGCCTGTAACCTTGTGATTTCATTAGCTTTCAATCAAATAAATCACTCAATAGAATGCGTTATATACCACGTGATTTCATCTTACGGCTGCGTAAAGTTTTAAGCCTTCTTAAATCATAAAAACAAAAAGTATACTTTTGTTTAACTTAAAGCAGACTTGATAATCGCTACAATACGGAGCCGAATAAAAGGATCCATTTGTAACGTAGTTGTTTGATAATGAAATTCAAAATTTCAAAATAAAATACAGGTTCCGCTGGGGCTCGAACCCAAGACCTTCTGCGGGTTAACCACTACACTACGGAACCGATATTCCTCTAACAAATTTATAAAAGAAGTAGTTTTATTATTACATTTAAGCATCGTCTTGTCTAGATGTTAAACACATGATCTAAATTGTAGACCAATCAAATTTTGTATTTAATGATAAATGTCGAAGAAAGCAAGGAAATGAAACGTGTTGATTGGTTCATAGTTAAGGTGATGGTCCTACGAGAGGCACTAATCATTTTTTCAAAATGTTTTGCACATTAACCTTTAATTGTTTTCCGTAAGAAATAAATTTCAGTGACGAAAAACAACGAAAATGTATCAAATATAATATTTTAGAGCAAAATATTAATTATTATTGAAACAGGATAAGTTTTCAGTTATTAATCGTCAATTGAAACATATTCACCTTTTGGGAGCCTCGCGTAATCTCTAGTCACGTGACGGATTCTCGGCAAGCTACATTCGATTACCGATTCTATATCTTTTAAAGGACAATGTTCTAATCATCAAATAATGTTCCAACTTGTTCACGATTATAATGCATTACCAATTCAAGGAGCTGTCGAATTCTTAGATATACAACATTATTGCGCAAATTTATTCCAATTCATGGAAAATTACTGATTGTTTTGATTATTAACAAAACCTTTCTGATGTTCAGGTCAAACGCATGTTCCATTTCTTGGTGTTTTCTCATATTGATCGTCGTTTATTTGTTTTCAAGAGTTTTCTTGTTTCATTTATTTGATAAAACTCAATTCATTAAATATTATAACATTTCGAGATGCGGTCAATCCTGCCTTGTAGGTTACGTTTAGACATCGTCCCAATTGATGAATATTTGCAACGGGGGAGAAAACTCGTATCTCAAACGAGACAAAGACCGTAACCTGTGTGCAAAGAGACTTTGGCTCAAACTAGTGTTGTTGATCAGCCCTGTCTGATGAAGGAACTGAGGTGTTTACATGAAGAAAATCGGTCCCTAAAAACAAAACTGTAAAGCAATCGGTTTGGTGTGCAAAACTTCTAGGTTTTGCTACATTTATGTGGATTGTTTTACGATAAAGAGAAGCAGTGAATGAAGAGTTCTCCGATTCTATAGCACGGGCGTTTGTTGAATCGAGCACGTGCTCAATTGTGATTAAGTGTGTATAGGGTATATTCTAAACGACCTTTTATGCGGTGTCGTCAGATCGAATATACGTAAAGCGAAATTATTTGGTCTGATTTTAATAAGATTGTTGGAAGGTTTTATCTATTTGTTTTAATTGGATGTATTCGGGTTTATGCCGTTTTCAACATTATTTCAATTATATCTCGTAGTATATCAATACAATACATTGAGATATAAAAGAGACAGACAGACAGACATAGAGACACAGACACAGAGACACATAGAGAGAGAGAGACAGAGAAAGAGATAGACAGAGAGACAGGGAGAGAGCGAGAGAGATAGTACATAGTCAACTGCTTGAGTCGTCGGCAAACATACTTATAACCATCATTGTCTTCTCCGAGACATCAGAACAATCATGAACTCAGACTGAGACTGTAGGAGATATCATGACGCCTTGGGTTGTACATCTCGTCAGAGTTTTAGTATCAGAGAGGGTACCCTCAACTTCCACTGATATTCTTCTATCCAACAAGACGGCCCTTATATAGTGTAAGCATCGACTTATGATTTAGTGATATTTTAATTTGTATAGCATTCCTTAGTGCCAAGCCATAAAAAGCGGCCTCTATGTCTAGAAATATTGCATGAAGCCCTCTATTTTTGGATTTAAGCACATCCTGTTGAAGCCACACAATGTGATATATAGTGCTGCGTCCCAATTCTAAAACCAGACTGAATGGTTTTAGTTCCATCAGCGAAAACTTATAGCTGTTCGCTATATGGCTTTATACCAAAAGTCGAGGGAAAACAAACCCTCTGTTTTTTAAAATGTTCTTTCAAGTAGCAACCATTCAATACAAGTGAGAACAAAATAAAAATACACTGTGGAATTAATGTCATACTTAGCGAATTAAAATAGTGAACAATTTCTATCTTTCATTGAAAAGTAAGTATGTACGTTCTTACGAGGGAAATAGTTTGAACAATAGCCATGGGCAATGGCTGCCCAAACCATGACAGAACCGCCACCCCCGGAACGACCTCGTTCAAGAATAAAACAGTCAGCATATCGTTCATTTCTCCTACGGTAGACGCGAACCCTGTCTTCAACACGATGTAAACAACATCTGGATTCATCCGGAAACAAAACGGTAATCCAGTAAGCGTGCCCAATTAAGACGATTTACACGATGACGTTGCGTTAAAACGCACCTGACGTAAGGACGTCGTCCGTGTAAACCATTCTCCCGCAGACGATTACGAACAGTTTGTCCACTGATTCGGTTATTATAAATACCAGGTGTGTTAGCAGCAGTAGATGAGGCAGTTTGGAATCGATTGCGCAAATGAGTGTTCATTGTATAGCTGTCTTGACCACGCGTTGTAACACGCGGACGTCCACTACGTGGCAAGTCGTCAATGCGTCCTGTCGCTCGAAATCGTGCGCGAAGAATTCGTATCGCTCGACTACAACTCCTAACATGCAATGCAACGTCATCGATCGACATGCCAGCATAAATCATGCCAATCGCACGTTCGCGTAAATTATTGGGTATCCTTGGCATACTTAAAATGTTACAAAGTAAACAATGTTATTTTCTTTACAAATTTTGGAGCGTTTTCGTTTACTTGACAATAATGTCAGTAAGACAAGCAACGAAATATGACAGAATACCACACGGGACATGTTGAACAAATTATGCACGTGTTAATCGAGTTTCACGTTGTCGACAAATAACAGTGCAAATAAAATTGATAAAATTCATTAATTCTGATAACCCAGGTCAAGGCTAATAGTATCTGTTTTTTTGTTCAGTATAGTAGTTGCAGGAAATCAATTAATGAATGACTACTTTTTGACAAGAAATTTGTCGTGAAAAGCATAGTACTCGAAATGCTCAACTTCGGTCTCGTAAGATATCGATTTTCCACGCTACTTGTCGTGGAATACAAACTTATTTATCCACCCCAAAACTAAATATCCCGTATATATCGCATTTTATGTATGTATACAATGTGTGTAAATAATGTTTATATTAAAAAAATGTTTTTGTTTTCCAAAGATTATAAACAAAACATCAAAAAATGTATTCCTTTTCAAGTATGTTTAAAATGTTTCCCTGAAGCGGTATAGACAAATAGAAAATTTCGTTTGGTCATAACGAATCGTCTGTGTTTACTATTTATACTACAAGGTTTACATCAGCAGGTTTAAACTAGTAACATAAAGTGTTTTAAATATACATAAAGGTAAAGGGTTAAAGTACACATAACATCTCAACGTGGATATATTTCATTAACTGGAGGTTTAAAAACAAGTCTGCTTTTCCAACATTATATCTCACCAATATAGAAGTACGAATACATGAACTAGATTTAACAGTATATAGTGGACAAGTAACATTACTACACCCTAACGCACGGAAAATTAAATCGTCTAACATGAGTATAAACATCGTCTGCACGCGGTTTTAAATTCGTCTGCTACCGTGTGCTGAAGTAAAACGAAATGTTGTCGTTTTCTTAGTTAAAAGATTATTTTACATTGTAAAATTATGAATGGAAAAAGGATAAGCTCGTATAAACATCTGATATATTGCGCTGCAAACTGATTGGCTGATGAATTGAGACAAAAACGTTCTTAATATATATTCCAAACTTGCCTTGTAATGCAAGTTCTGTAATATGTTTAAGCTCCTTTATCAGTGATATTTACGCCTCGAAACCGGATTTGTAAGTTAAAAGAAACGTACGCGCTTTTTAAGATAAATACATATGTTGGATTATCTGCTACGATCGAGAAGTTATCACAGGTACATTACACAGCTGGTGATAGTAACCAGGAACGTAGATAAGAGAAATTAGTAACTAAGTTGTAAATTAAAATATCACCCATCCTTATAGTTGTAGCAAGTAAAACTATTGAAGATATGAAAAGAAAAAATATATTTTCTGGTAGTTGAAACATTCTTCTTTTGCAGTAGATAAACACAAGTGTATTATACTTTATGTTTTGATAATAGTTTGTCCTTATTAATAATGTCTGTCTATTAATATTTGAAATTAAGTAATATAATTCAAAAATCCCAATAGCTGTGTCTTTTAAACCAGTTATTATTTAAAATACAAAGAAATTCCAGATGTTTATACTTAAGCTGAAATTTTAACCTTTTAGAGTTTTTAAGTTTTGCTTATGGGCCAAATATGACTTCAAAGTTCTTTTTGCAACAAAATATGAACATTTAGACAATTGTTATACTCCATGTGATATTTTAACAAGATTACATGTGTAATGGTGTTACCTATCCTTTTCATCTACGTCCTTGTAATAACTAAGAAAGCGTAACACCTCACCGATTTCGATTTGTCCCTAAAATAACTATTATCATAGCTTTTACTACAATAGTAGGCGAATTCCGAAGACACTTATCGAAATCTGTAAACAGTCCCTTTTGTTAAAGTCTTATTACTTTATCGCCTCCAAATACAACAGTTGCTCTCCATTACTGAGCAACATTTGGGTTCAGAGAGATGTCTTTATATCCGTAAATTGTATATAAGGTCAGAAGTTCGTCATTAAATTCCATCCTTTTATTTTAAGTTATTCTCCGGACACAAAAACAGTCGGAAAGGGCATTGGAGGTTTCGTACGGACAAAATAAATAAAGAGGGCATGTATCTCGAAAAGAGTTATGGTTCATGTATACTGAACTCATTGTGCTTTACCATCGTATGAAGTCTAGGTTTTAAGTTATTATCAGGACAAGAACACGTAACAAAGTGTAATCACTCTGTTGTTAGCTAACATAGAGTAATTGTTCATATACACCTCAGTTTCTCTCACTGTGTTGTATCATCGCCTGACGTTTTATTAAATTCCATCCAGTGGTTTTCAAGTTATTCTCCGGACGAGGACAATTTCAACGGACCACCGACAGACCGACCGACCACAGGGTGCTTGCAATATACTCCGTTCACAGTCGAGGGTAACATAAAGGGTAACTCATTCCCCATTCACTTCGTTCAAGTAGTTTGGTTTAAGGTTAAGTGACAGTCATCCTTTTCCAGTTGTAGAAGCGTTTAAAAAAGTGTGTTCGACTCTATTGTATATGGAAAAGGGTAAAGCTATCATCGAAGTTCGGGCATGGTATGGGCATTGTCTGGCACAATTCTAACACCTGTCATTTGATTTCTTTAAGATAGCATCATCGCTTTAAACATGAGTCTACACTGATTGTAATGTTTCAAAGATGACAATATACTATGGCGTAAAAGATGTTATGTAAATCAACCAGGAAGTTTTTCAAAATAAATATCAGCAGATTTAAGAACTACTGATTTCGAACACACTGTACAACTGTAAATTCACTTTATACTGACAGTTATGTAACGAAGTTTTTTTCTTGTGATTTCTGGATACTGGAACTTTAGAATGGATGCATTTTTTCTCTGCATCACACTTTGCCTTTTATTAGAAAGGACCGTGATTGGTAGGTAAATTTCACGTTTTTCTTTTACGACCTTTACGTTTATACATCTCCCCATTTAGACGCATTCTGACGCGTATGCAGCATATCACCTTTGATTTGTTTGCGATAACAGGAAGAATGGCTCACGATGAACTGTTTCTTCTTTTTTCACAAGTTGAAACAATCCGGGATTACAAGTGTATCATATATACCAGACACAAGATATGTAAACATAATATATAGATATAATATGCATTTTCAATTCAATTTAATTTACGGCATTTTTCTAAATTTCAACTTCATATACTGTTTCTGTTTTCTTATGTTCCCATACCTGTCCGATCACCTGCCCCCTTGCCAAAATACACAACAAATAACGGTAGGTATAGGTTCTATGTTCATTCGTATCCCATGGAGATATAACATATATATAACAACCGATATAATAAATGGCGAATCAATGTGAAAAAACAGATAACCAAATCATCGGTGGTTAATTCCTGCTTCACATTTCAAACTTGAAAGTTCACTTCCTTATCCCTTATTAGCCTAACCTAAGTGGTGTATGAGGGCGTTCACAACATTTCCCTTATTTAAGATTTGAAGCTGAGTAATAACTAATATTGAAATCAGACAAGCAGTTGCAGCGGAAAAACGTTTAGATTTGTCACTTTAGCATTTTTCTGATGACAGATTTCAGCATTGCTTTGAACTAATCAATATCCCTTGAACAATTTATGTAGAGCGTTAATTAAAAAAAATAGTTTACTCCCTTTCTGATATCGCCTGGCAGCAATGGTCATAAACCACTCTGGAAAGTGCAACATAATGTTTGTTTTATACCAAATTGTCTTGAAACAAGACCCCACACTCTGATGCTGCCTGGCATTGTTTTTTTAATTATGAAAATATGACGTGAATAATTGTATGGATAGTCACATAAGGAAAAGTATTGCAACAGTGTTATAACTTTGAAATTATACCAGCAACTTCCTCCTTTTCTCATGCCACATGCGGATAATATTTGTCAACCAGTCAATATGATTAGAATATTTTAACTAGGGTTACATAAGTAACTTTCCTGCTAAATTAAACAGAAATATCAGAATACCTAAACATTGTGTCACTTTACTTCTTTTCTAATGGTAGTTTCCAGAGCACTAAATCAATATGTATGTGCAGTTTAGATCGTATTGGTCAAGTATTTGAAGAGCAATAATTGTGTTGTTTAAATAAATGGTTGCTGGTGGAGATTGCATGATGGATTGAGGCAGGATTATCACAAAATATGTGATCAGATTGATTAAATGTTATGTATTTAGCTACAGTATCGTTTACAACCACTGAGATATGAACGCAGAACTCCTAGCTAGACCAGGTGTTTTACCAGCTAAAACTATAAGGTCTCAAAATGTGGCTAAACACATTTAATTTATGATCAAGAATTTTCTCAAAGAAAGTCACAAATGGAAAATGCCTCATGTTCTTTGCCAACAGAAAGGAATTCCTAATAAATAATAAATACTTGTTAATGTCTCTGAAATAATTTAATTGTAATTTGAACAAAAAAAAAATGATGTTTTTCTTAACATTGAATTGTTATCTTAAAACACCATTATATTTTAATTACTGTTTAGACATATGCAATCATGTCCCTTATACCATCTCACCTATTTGCTATGTTAAACATGAGTATAAGAAGTTTTTCAAATGCAACTACAAGTAGAATAAGCTAAGTTTTTCAAGGATTGAATTAATTTAATCAATATTTCAAAAACATTAAGCTGAGCTTTTTTTTAATGTCGTCTGTGGAAGAGGCCGATAAACAAAATACAGATGAGTAATGTCACTCATTACATCATATGATGCAAACAAGCTTTAGTTTAAACTAAACTACTAAAGTTTAAACATATTGAGCTATTATTTCAACTCTTAGCAATAATTTTGCTTTCATTTATAGAGATTTTCCATTTATTTTGCTTAGATGTTTTCAAAATGGTCTGTTGCATATTTGTTTTACGTGAGAAAGGATTAAGGTTAATATTTATTATCTAAACTGATCATATTCCATTCTCATTTGAGGCTACACCCTGCTTCATCATTAATTCAGCTTTGTAACAAAGGAAAATAGGTGACTAGGTCAATCTTCTTGACGCTCAGGGTTGCGGGGTAGGCATTACAATGAGTGGCTGGTGTCAGGATAAATGGACCAGTAGTACTGGTAACTTACCTAATACACGCCGTCATATATCTTAAGACTTGTTGAAAGCGGCGTGAAACACATACAAAAAGGACACAGTTGAAAGAGATAGTTAAGGTAGCAATGCCCTAAAGACCTAGTGTAACCGTACTAAGAAAACCTAATGACAGGACGTAGTTTAATAATATTATCGTAAACAGCTAAAATAAAGAAAGCAGTAGAATTTACTACTTGACATACTCATTAACCCTTTCCCTCGTATAGACGCTTTCTGACGCCTCTGCATCAGACGGCCTTTTGAAAACATAGTGACAAAATGAGAAATTGCACAAAACGTGCAATTCCTCCTTTTGACACAATGTTTTCCACTTTTAGTCATTAGGCCGTCCATTTAATTATAGAGATTTTCAATTTTTTGACAAAATATGTTCAAAGTCGTCTACTGCAGAATTGTCGTAAGAGGGAAAGGGTTAATTAACAAGCTGATCCATCGGTTAAATGAATACAAATTTGTATTAACTAAATTTAATCATTTTTACTATTAATGAAGTAACAATAATAAAATCTAAACCTTCACAGTTTACTAAAAGTCTGCATCAAGTCGACGTCAGATAACATAATGTATGAACAGAGAATATCATCAGTGCTTCTACTTATCAGAGAAGCAAATGAACGAGAGACAATACATACTGTAACCTGTTCACCACTTTACATTTTTCTTCGAGTCGTTAAACATTGGGTACGAAACGGAATCATAGTTTCATTTAAGCATTAAGAAGCATCGACCATGTCTTGACATGGACAGAATGTTTAGAGGTGCTTCAAAACTATCTATATAATCATATGCTTGTGAGGATGTAGCTCAGACTTACATTATTGCTCGGTAAAACACTCCAAGTCTGCACATTTGGTTGTCTTATGAACTGTAACTCCCACCGGAAGAATGCAAATACATGGGTGTTTAGCCCTAATATGGTTTCGTTACACAAAGATTAAACAAAGCAACATGACTCACATTGGGCCTAGGAATAACCATATTATGTGCACATAAACTGGGTGACCAAAATTTGTGAAAGGGCCATTCTAGTTTTGAATGAATCACGATAGTGCTAACCTGGCGGACGTTGACTTTCCACAGCTGTGGACAGTTTACCACGATAAATCCATTGCAAAGTTTTCTAATTGAAATTTTGACAAAAAACGTATATCGAATCTACTAGATTCGTAAGATTTAATCGAGGCGGCGCTACGGGCCAGAAGTCGAGAATCCGCCATTGTTAACGTGGGTAATGAAAATATTGCGATTACTGAAAACTGACGTCTTTTTCATGGAAGTGTTCTCTAAACAGAATCTTCGAAACATGTTCATGATATAAACATTTGATATACAGTCTATAATCTGGAAAGCGGATGGCCGAGTAGAGCCGGATGGCACATCCCTGCACGTAAGAAGTTTCTAAATGAAACTTTATTATAATGGTTACAAGGGCATATGCGATTTTACAGTGTCCGCAGTATATCTGTCCGTCATTCCGTAAAACATTACATGTGTTGACATTTATCCAGTTTTGCCTCAGTTCATCCTCCTTTTGTTTGAGATGCATTGCAAGAAGGGTTATATTCACAACAAATATTTGAAATAAGTAGTCCGATCGTTAGTGTCAATAACTCAAAATCTGAGTTAAGTCGGTTTGCATTCAACATGTCTCAGTGAAATAATACACTCCCTTTTTGCAGTTTGTTCATGAACATTACAGAGTGATTATTTAGTTCAAACAATTAACTAAACAAATTGACACTATATCATTCTCAAATGTTTTAAGAAAACAACTTTTGTCTAACACTGGGTATGAAAGGGCACACTGACACTTGAACCTTTGTTGGAAGAATATACATTGTCTTATGAGATAAGGGTATCACCAGTCCTTCTATTTACTACCTGTATACATGGAAAATGGGACAGACAATTTAAGAAATAACAAAATCTTTCCTCAAATAGAGACGCATGTTGACGCATATATAGCAGATGACCCTTTCCACAATGCTTTCAACTCTATTCAATACAAAGACTTTCCATACTACAATTGTCAATAAATGTTTCTGAAATGGTATGGGAAAGGATTAGGAAAGGTTTGAAAAGTGTGTATTGTAAGAATAATGCGTTTACATTGATATTGACCTCGAGTCTCAAGTTTCTCTCAAGTTATAATTAACCCTTTTGTATACGAGCTTTTACACTGTTTTCTTTTTAATGTTTCACAAAACTGGTATATTCAATAAAGTATGTTGTGTACGTTCAACAAATCAGGAAGTTTCACTGGGGTAATTTAATATGTCGGTCTTTATGATGATTACTTTATTATGTTTACATATCATATTCTGGATTTCAAGCACACAGTACACGTATAATATCAGTTTACAATAACTGTTAAGATATATAATTGTTCTATGTTGGCATATTACTGCCGAAAGATAAATATGTGTTAAAGGTATGTTTGTCTGTGGAAAGATTAATACAGCACTGACAAGTGTGTCGTGGTCACTTTCAATTAATCGAAACATGTATTCAAACGTAATTATCTATCCTGGGTTGTTGGTAATAATGTCATTCTTGAAAAAGAAGATACTAATAATTTAGGTAAAGTGTCTTACAATTATAGTTACACTTCTCTCATTATCAAGCACGTATATAGGACATTAAGCTTGTTTTCTCTAGGCTCATTAAACACGGCACATTATCTTAATCCCTTTACCAGTTATAACATTTATAAAATGATCGTTATCCCCAGAGCGTTTTTCGTATGTTAATTGATACACTCGCTTTCTGATCGAGATATGTTGACCATAGATGGATCACACATAAACTGTTTAATGCAAATCCAGGGGTTACCCATAATTACTGGTTAACTAGGTAATATTCGTGTTACCAGGTATCAAGTTGTATATAAATCGATAAGTGGCAAAACGAATATTATCTTGTTAACCACGTAATAAGTAACATAACAAGAGAAAGTTGATACGAGGCATCAAAGTCGCCGGAAAAGAATGCATAACTTTATTTTTTAACACTCATGCATTCCCGACTTTAACATACACATACTGTTTTCATTAAGGACTAATTCCAGGATTTTTGAATTTCGATCTATACATATTTCAGGATTTCTTTTGGGCAGTATTTCAGATATTTTGTTTTTGTCAATAAAACCATAACAAATACATTTTGGGAT
>JAUELF010250343.1:0-11921 GCA_031471495.1 Clinocardium nuttallii
GAAACAATTTGAAAACATCGCAAAATGAAGAAAAATCAGTATGAAACAGAAACAATTTGAAAACAGTGCAACATGAAGAAACATCCGTATGAAGCAGAAACAATTTGAAAACAGTGCAACATGAAGAAACATCCGTATGAAGCAGAAGAAGAAACATCAGTATGTTGCAGAAACAATTTGAAAACATCGCAAAACAAAGAAAATTGCTCACAATGTTTTAACTGATATTCAATACTTATTCTTTCAACTCTGCAATGTCATCAAACTTCAATCTTTCCAGATGTTACATTTCTTTTACCTCATAATGTCCAAAGTAGGAGAATTCTTTATTGTACTCAAATAATTATTTACTTCGCATTTTCCATATCTTCCTTATACTTTTTACCCCATACCTTTTCAAAGACTGGTGGGCAGTCAACTTGCATTTAAACAACCATTGGAAATTTAACCAAAATAACATCTTCAATTGACTTGTATTAACACCTGTGTTTAATAGCCACATTTAAACTCTCCCCTTTTATGCTGCTTAGAGAGCTTGGAAACAAGTTATGTAAATTGTATGTGATATGTTACTTATAAACTAGTGAAAATGGCATAAACCCCCTTTCCCACTTTTGGCGCATCTGCGACATACGACTTTTGAAAACAAAGATTAGCAGTTTCTCCTCTTGTCACAATGTTTTCAACTCTTTTCAATAATTATTAATACTTTCATTTCTAGAGACCTTCAATATGTTTGACAAGACGTTTTTCGATGTCATCTGCTGCAGATTTGCTGTATCAACTCGAATTATTCACTTTATATTGTTTTTCACATGATGAGATGAGACAAAGACCGATTTCTATTCATGCTTACAGATTTATGGTATTCATAAATATTACAACATTAAGATCTGCTCTCTGTCAAGATACGCTTAACCCTTTCCCTCATATAGATGCTTTCTGACACCTGCAACAGACAGCTTTTTGAAAACATAGTGACAAAAGAAGAAATTACTCAAAATGAGCAATTTCTCCTTTTGACAAAACGTTTGCAACTTTTAGTCATAGGTTATCCATTAAATTGGATTTTCTGTTTTTTGACAAAATATGTTCAAACTCGTCTGCTGCAGAATTGTTGTATGAGGGAAAGGGGTAACACCCGTAAGGGACAATAAAAATATTTTATCTCGAAAATAAAGCATTCTTAATACAATAAGAAGATACTTATTTCTCTTCCAATACATGTCATATTATTTTGACTTTCAGATGACCGATATAAATATGGGCATATACACAATGGAACTCAACTAAGAGCAATGAACCTTTATAGCTCCTAATGACAGAATGTTTTCCTTTTCTAAGAATGTTTGTATAATGTGTATAGAGGTATCTATTTGTCTAGGTTCACATAGAGCTTAATATGAGAATTCAATCACAAGTCACAGTGATATTTACATGTACATGTAACTGTCACAAACACCTGCTTTTGCACACGTTTCATACATTAGGAGGTTAAAAACTGAGGTATATCTGAGGTATAACTATTTCTGATATTTATCATTAAATAGTATATTAACAATTGCTATATTATTACATATGTCATTTCTTGTAGCTGATGTTATATTTTAATAAAAGGAACTCTGTTTAAGGGTTCTCTCATATAGACGCTTTCTGATGCGTCTGCAGCAGACTGCTTTTTGAAAACATAGTGACAGAAGAAGAAATTGCACAGAACGAGCAATTTCTCCTTTTGCCACAATGTTTTCCACTTATAGTCATAGGTTATCCATTCAATTATAGAGATTTTCTATTTTTTGACACCCACACAACAAAAGACATAGGCTTGGCTGGATTGAAGCAAAAGACCGAATCAATAAGGGTTATGGTATTATCCTTCAGGTGATATTTGTACTGTTTACCCTCATATGGATGCATTTTAATTTCGAAAGCATCATGTCAGAAGGATAAATTACTCATAAGCGTGTACAAATTATAGTTTCAATTAAAGAGATCATTTTCATTAATTTGACTAGATGTTTTCAAAGTTGCTTGCTGCAGACATTTTGGGCTCTGCATAAAGTATCGACACGGACCACAGCCTAAGCATGCCGCACAGGCTTACCCAGACAGACACTTTTCCCCTCCTGAGTGTTTTATGTTTCAGGATTCATTTCGCTATACCTCCATCCACCTGAGATGGAATGTGTCAGCCCATATCAGTCTGCGCGGAGAGCACAGGCTATAATCTGGTCAATACATTATGCAGATTCCATATTTCTGCTTTTCCCGTGGGACCGCTCGTATTTTAACATCTTGAAAATCGGCAATTTAAGTTTGCTACAAACAATCATTGTAGAAAATGCTCATTTTGAGCAATTGAATTTCACCATTATCTGCCATATTTTCAAAAGTTACATGGCACATATTTCACAAGGTCGTCAATTGTCAGGGGAATGGATAATCTATCAGCTGGCCTCACAGACAATTTAGAAATAACCTCAAGGAAATCATCATCACCACTTGACACATTACAAATCATTAAATGAGAAAAACATGAGTGACATAGTGCATTATTATATCAGAATTTCTGATATTATATGCATTAGGCTTGGTCATGCGCACACAATTAAGATCCAATCTCTGGCATTTGCAATCATCATAAAGGGAACCTGACTTTGAGTTTTTAACCCTTTCCCACATGCTGACAAATTTGAACATGTTTGCTGCAGACAAAATTGGGAAACATTGTGACAAAAGGAAAAATGCTCTTAACCCCTTCCCACGTTTTCTGATACCTTAGTGTGGCAGACGACTTTTGAAAACATGTTGGCAAAAGGAGAAAAGCAATTTTCCCATTTGCCATTTTGTTTTCAACTTTAACAGTTATGGTACCTTCATCAAAAGAGATTTTTCAGGTGTTTGCAACATCGCTTTCAAAGTCGTCTGCTGCAGGTTTGCCGCATGTGGGAAAGGATTAATGACCATTATTTACTTTACCCACAACATTTTGTCTGTATTCAATAACTTTACTTTCATTTTTCCAATTATTTTTGCACATACCTTTTCAAAATGGGTGCTAAAGATTTTGTTTGTATGTGGGAAAGACTGTTACCCATTGATCTCATGTGATATTTTAAATGTTGCCTTTCTTCAATTTTCAATAGGAACAAATTGTATATAACATCTCAAAACCTTGACATGTAATTCTGATACAAAGTTGAAAACAAAATAGGGGAAAATATCAATTACTCAATTACTCATTCTTAACAGCCTCTTCTCATTTTCTGGTGATGTTTTTCAAAAGTAGATTGATGAAGAGGCATCAGAATCTTCCTTTCTCCAATACGCCCAGGGAAGGCTTTTATAGGTTGTATCTCAAGTTATCTGTTAATAAACCCTTTCCCACTTGCAGACACATTTTGACGGGTCTGCAGCAGATGACTTTTGAACACATTGTGGCAAAAGGAGAAAGGAGACATTGCTCATGATGGGCAAATAGTTCTACTTTTACCATCTTATTTTTAATTTTTTTCAATGTTGACACTTTTGCATCAATATTTTCTGCTGCAGAATTGTTGTATTTGGGAAAGAGTTAAAAGGTATATAGAACTCTTAACTGATCATTGACAGGGCATTTAAATGATTATCATGAGAATATCCCTACAGAAAATCAAACTGGGATTTGATCATTTCAGTTGGATTGAAATTAATCCCAGTGGGATACTGGTGACTGGATCCCAGTGAAAATGGCATATCAATCCCATCCTTATCCTAGTGGGATCACACCATCATCACAGTGGGATCCTGAAGATTGTTTGCAGTAATTGGAATCCCACTGGAATCCCACCCTAATATCCGAGTGGGATTCCCAGTCAAATTCTCAGTGGGGATATATACATTTGTTTATAGTTCAGGATAAGATTAATAATTTACAAGTAATACAAGGATCTCACAGGTTTTGTTGGCAAATCTGTAACATGACTTTTTCAAGTTGAAAACATTGAAAGAAAAGAAGGAGAAACAGATAAATAGATTTGTGAGAAAGAAGAAAAGGATTTATTTTTGGATAGTGATCAATTTATAATTATGAACAAGTGGGAAAGAGATAATATTCATCATACAAAGTTAAAAACATTGCTGGAAAAGGAGAAACTGTTCATGTAGAGCATTTTCACCCTCCTTTTCCCACAGTGCTTTCAAATATTGTCAGCTGTACAGACATCTAGATGTACTGTAATCTGTAGCAGGGGAAAGGTTAATACAACGTGACTTACATTCGTCCCTGAACTTCTGTTCGGCATTTGGACCGATTCTGGCAAACATGGCCACCAGTTCCATGTGGAGATCATGTTCCTCTCTGTACATTGGGTCATCTAGGAATGTCTGGAGCTGCATGTATATTTTCTCTAAAATCTGAAATCAACATTTTTCTCAAATTTGGCCTAGTGACCTTGATATCTTGATAACTTGGTCTAGTCACTTACATGTAGTTTTTACCCTAACATAACCCATATTTAAACACTGCCAAGTTTCATGAAGATTGGATGAAAATCGTGGCTACATGTAATAGAGAGTTATCAAGAAAATTGTAGACGACAACCTACGGATGGACAACAACAAAAGGCGCTCACAACAGCTCACCTTGCTTAAAACAAATCAAAGTGTCACCTCAGCAATACCTTAATCCTCTCCTTCATATAACAAATCTGAACCAGACGACTTTGAATACAAAAAGGCAAAACATTGAAACTCTCTGTTAAAAACTTTGTGGCAAAAGGAGATATTGCTCTTTATAAGTTTTGAAATGCATCTGTATGTGGAAAAAGGTTAAAGTTATCTATTTAAAGAGATATGAACATGCCAGAGGCAGACAAAATTTAAACAAATCCAAAATAAGAGCTATAAAATGCCAGTATTTCAATTACTCACTATAAAACTGGATACCAAAGCCCCAGTGACATTAATCAAATTTCAAATAAATCCAGCAAATGCATCTATGTTCTCATTTGCTAATAAAATTCAACAAAGAGGATTACAAATCAGCAGAATATCATGTCAGCAATGATAAATGAGTTAACCTGTCCCTCACATAAACGCTTTCTGATGCCTCTGCAGCAGACGGCTTTTTGAAAACATAATGACAAAAGAAGAAATTGCACAAAACGTGCAATTTCTCCTTTTACCACAAGTTTTCACACTTTTTGTCAAAGGTTATCCATTCAATTATGGAGATTTTCTATGATTTGACAAAATACGTTCGAAGTTGTCTGCTGCAGAATTGTCGTATGAGGGAAAGGGTTAAACCATAACATAAGAAGGAAACGATTGCCCTTAAGGCTCATCTAAGCACTACATCTCCATGTTATAAAGAATTCATAAATACTGTCAAATTTAACAAGAGCGCTACAGAGCAAACAAAAACACTTGTCTGTTTTTTCTTAGTTGTAAAAGGGGTATTGATTAATAATAAAAGCCAGAGATATGTGATTTGGTAAAGACATGCATATTGTGAACCAGGTTTCATTTGAAAATGTAAACCTTAAATGGCCATGTTTCCCCATGTTTATAAATTACATCCTTTAGTTTTAAAGTTATTCTTCGGACAAGAAAACAGTTAGAATGAAAGTTATTGTCAGGATAAGAAAAAATAAAAAAGGGCAATAACTCTGTAATAAACTTAAATATAGTTATGGTCATTGTACACTGTGAACTGCCTCTAATTGTGCTTTACCATTGTATGAATTTTTATTAGTTTCCATTTAGTAGTTTTTAAGCTATTCTCCGTAAAAGAAAAAGTAACAAAGGGCAATAACTCTGTAATTAGGTAAAAGAGAGTTTTGGTTCCTGTACACTGCACTTCCTCTCACTGTGTTTAATCATGGTATGAGGTTTTATTAAATACCATCCAGTTACTCCAGTAGTTTTTAAATTATGCTCCAGACAAGGAAAATCGCAACAGACCAACCAACCACACGTCGACTCCAATATACCCCCTTCAAACTTCATTTGTCGGGGTATGAAAACAGTAACAAATGGCAATGACTCTGTAGTTAGCTAAAATGGAGTTATGGTTATTGTACACTGCACTTCCTCTCATTGTGCTCTACCATTGTATGTATAGTTTTATTAAATTCCTTCCTGTAGTTTTTAAGTTATTCTTCAGACAAGAACAAAGTATGAAAGGGCAATAACTCTGCAATTAGCAAAACTAGAGTTATGGCCCATGTATGCTGCACTCCCTTTCATTGTGCTCTACCATTGTATGAAGCTTTATTACATTCCATCCTGTAGTTTAAAAGTTATTCTCCAAACAAGAAAACAGTAAGAAAGGGCAATGAAAGTTATTCTCCAAACAAGAAAAAGGAAGAATGGGCAATAACTATGTAATTAACTTAAATAGAGTTATGGTTCTTATATACTAGCCGGCTTCTTATTGTGTTTTACCATTGTATGAAGGTTTTATCAGATTCAATCTAGTAGTTCTTACATTATTTGACAAGCAGATTATAGAAGAAAAGGATTTTTTAAACTTGGATATTTCTCTCACTTTCTGATGCCGCAGTTACCAAATTTCTACATAGAATGTAAGTCTTTGAACCAGTTTGAAAGAGGACCAACTAAGGCACATTCCTGTGAAGTTAAGTTGAAATTGGTCCAGTGGAATGGTAGGAGTTGTCATTTGTAGCTAAAAGTTCACTTTACCCCTTTTGTGATGACACCTGGTTGCTATGATTTTGTAACCAATCAATATCGCTTGAACAAATTAAGTAGAGGATCACCGAAGTAAGATTCCCATTCAATTTTCTTAAAATCAGACAAGCACTTTCATAACAAGAGGGCCATGATGGCCCTAGTTCGCTCACCTGAATTATACAATGTACTGCAATGCAAAAATCAAGACATTTATTCTGAATGCAACCTCCACAGTGTTAAGAAGATTTCCTTAATTGGCCTAATGATCTATTTTTTTTTTATTCCAACATAAACTAGATATCATCAAGACAACATCCTGACAAGTTTCAACTTGCTCAAAGTAAAAATGCCGCCTCTGGAGTTTGAACAATATTTTTCTTTATTGACTTAGTTTCTGAACCAATATGACAAATATTCAAACTTAATTCAGACAAACATTCTAACAAAATTTCAAGCCGCTGAAGCAAACAAGACTTCAGGCTGAGGGTTTCTCGCTTCTCAGATTTGATGTAGAGAACAGTTCTGATGATTTGTCACAAAGATTAGTGAAAAATGTAGCTTCTAGAGTGTTCATAAAGTTATTCAAACCTTAGTTAATTTAACCCAGGTTAACCTTGATTAAATTTGACTGTATAGGTTAAGTTACCTAAACTGAGTTAAAACTAACCCAACTAACCTGGGTTAAAAATAACCCAGGATAGGTAGCCCAACATCGATTAACATAGACTGTAGAGGTTGGGTTACCAAATTATTACCTTGACCTTGAACATTTTAACGTTGAATGATGTCCCATGACCAAACAATACATCTGACAAAGTCTCAGTAAAATTGCAAAAAAGGTGGCTTCTACAGTGTTAACAAGATTTTTCTTCAATTTGGCCTAGTGACCTTGTTTCTGGCCCAATATGACCCATATTCGAACTTATGAATACAAACATTCTGACAAAATTTCAAACTGCTGAAGCAAAAAGTGCGGCCTCTAGTGTGTCAACAAGATTTTCCTTCAATTTGACCTAGTGACCTACTTTTTGACCCGACATGACGCTGTTCGAACTTGACTTACATATCATCAAGAACAAATATGAATTAGGCCCACCAGAGGAACAATCCTGTGATGTTTCATGGAAATTGTTCCTGTGGTTAAGGAGAAGAAAAGCTAAAAGTTAACGCCGGACGACGAACAGAGAGTGATCAGTACACCCATGGGACATAAACCCTATAGGATAAAACCCCATAGGATGTTTAAAGCTAAAAGTTAACGCCGGACGACGGACAGAGAGTGATCAGAGGGTGACAATACACCCATGGGACATAAACCCCATAGGATAAAACCCCATAGGATGTTTAAAGCTAAAAGTTAACGCCGGACGACGAACAGAGTGTGATCAGAGGGTGACAATACACCCATGGGATAATACCCATCTAGGAATTTAACCAATTGGACAAAAAAAACATTCTTATTATAGAACAATATTTTATTAAGTTGTTATATTTGATGAATTGATTCTTTCGATCTTAATTTTAATATTTAGAAATAACTATTATCTATATCAGCAAATCCAAACAATTGAATTAAGTTGAATACATCCCTTTGTTTCCATTATCAAAACAAGGCACAGTATATATAGTACCATGGGTGTGATATGTCAACTTGATCACATTAGAAAGAGGAATTTTAGTACTTCTTACATTTATTGTTTGTTAGAGTATCATTTCCTTTTCCTATAATGTTTTCAATTTGTGTTGGTGTATATCAGGGAAAACCTGTGAACAACGTATTAACAATCATTGATAAATTCATTTAACTTTACAATTCTTAAAACATGATATAAGTTATAATTATATGTTATGTGTTAATACCAATACATGTGAACAACTTATTAAAAATATATCAAATTTATATAATTTTCTCTAAATGGTCTGGGATCAGTAAGGTGTAATTGTATCATCAAACATCCATGGAGGTATTGTCCACTTTTCACAAAGGCGCAAGGGGCTTTTGTCCAGTGGATTTTTGTCCTATGGGTTTTTGACCTATGGGGTTTATGTCCCGTGGGGTCTTTGTCCGTAACAAACAATGTACAAACAGCCTGGTTACAAAATAGTATTTCCTGCGCTGCTCAACAAACATACCGATCCTATGTTTACTCGCCTAAATTGATAATCAGCCTATCAAAATTTATACATTGTACTTTTAAAAAAAGAAACAATAATACATACATACATTTTTATTAGCATCGGCAAAGTACATTGCCTTTAGCCATTTACAATTGAAATATGGCAAAGACAGAAAAGTGAATACAAAGTAAATACATATTAGTAACAAATAAACAAAAGAGAACAAAAAAGAACAAAAATGAGCAAGGGATGGAACAATCATTTAAAGGGGGTATTTCATGTGTAGGCAATTTCATTGGGTATACAAACTTGGTGAAGGGAAAAAAGTTAAAACGATACGTAGCATCATTGTTAAAGCAATTCATGTACAGTAGTTTATGCAATCAGAGTGTTCAATACCTGTTTTCTTAAGATCATCGATTCATTTATATACTTATAATGATTGATCGATATTCATGTTACAGACGTATGCTACATTATACCATTTTTTGAATTTTATTAAATGATTAATGATAAAAATTATTCCATTTACTGACACTTCTCTGTAAACTTTATATATTGATATGTCAGGTATTTTTACCTACACCACCTGGCAACTTTTGTATGTTTTTTGTTGTTGTTTTCAAATTGTATTTCATTCATTTTGGCTATGAATATGTATTTATTGTATGCCAATAAAGTTATGTTATGTTATGTTGTGTTTATCCAAATACTTTATCGTAGCTAATCTGCTGTTACTGATGCCTGAATTTCTTTAAAGGTGTGGGCTTGGAGGTTAACCCTTTATATGTGGGAAAGGTTTCGGGCAATGTTTGTTTCAGTTGTTACGAGGTGTTTATGATCATTTAAGTATCTCTCGAGATAAAGGACAAGTGACATATTGATTTTATTTCAACAATAACATTTATATATGTAATTCTAGGACATGGGGGGAAAGTGACCATGTCGAATGCCATTTTATTATGAGAAAAATAAGAAGATTTTTATGATAAAATTAATTTTGGCATGCTGTACTAATTCTTTCATTTTTCATAGTAATTTTTGATGAAACAAACAATAAAATTAAATGTTCAATACATAAAATGACTATAGACACTCACTATGTATTAGAAAGTAAGTGGTTAGGAGACGAAACATTCCTCCCTAACTCATGGAAAACTGAATATGTCCCTCCACAGACAGCTTGATATAATTAATTGTTTGTTTGTCAACACAAAAAATGCATAGTCCCTGTAGCTCAGTCGGTAACGACGCGGGCTGTCAATCCAGGGGTTGTGAATTCGCATCCCGGCTCGACCAACCTTCTTTCCGACGTTTGACAAATTCTCTCTTTCAAGACCAATACATTTATTTACTAATTCAAACAGAGAAAACCAATAAAACATTAGGATTCATGACGA
The DNA here is from genome assembly GCA_031471495.1 of Clinocardium nuttallii. Taxonomy (NCBI): domain Eukaryota; kingdom Metazoa; phylum Mollusca; class Bivalvia; order Cardiida; family Cardiidae; genus Clinocardium; species Clinocardium nuttallii. The sequence goes on from JAUELF010250343.1 coordinate 10,194, forward strand.
CTAGAGTGAACGTTTAACTTCAGTTAGAAAAGAAACCAAACGTAACGAAAATGTCCGATAATTTCGGAATAAGGTATTCCAGAGTCAAACAAAGTGCTAATCAATATAATAACAAAGAAAGTGGTTTAGAATGTCATTTGTTTTTCAATGGAAATAAAGATTAAATTAAGGAGGATGGTCTTTGAAGTAAAAGTCAGGTCATTTTGTCAATGAAATCAATCGTTGCATTATCGTTCATCCTGTTCTTACACAAGGTTATACACCTTCATATATCCGGATGAAACTACACAGAACAAAAACGTTCTTAATTATCAATTTATATTTGTGTTGTAAGTACCGTTCAAAAATTCTAAAATTATGAAAATAAAATAAAAATACAAATACTACAGGGGCAACCAACGGTTTTAAGTACGGTTGATTAATTGTTTTCTCTGCAACACATACTGGTGACAGTTTTTCAGTCCAATTATTTATTCAATGTAATTATGACATACTTACAGGAAATTGTTCATCTGTTGATAACATATGCTTATTGGTTGACTCTTTGTATTCATCCTTTCATTGATGTGTGTGTTTGTCTGTATGATGTTTCACAAAGCTTTCAACAGTTTTCAATTATATCACGGCTTTTTACCAGTACTAATGATCCATGTATCCGGACAGCAGCTTACCCAACACACATGAGCGCCAATGAGATACATCTATTTCTACATTTTTATAATGTCTAACAGGCGGCCTGGAGATCAAACACGCGACCACCCGCAACGGTTACGGACGATCTACAACTTCACCACCGAAGCGGTATCCTTTCATTGTTTACCCTTAATAAACGTTTGACGATGCTTTATGTCATTCCAAAGAAGCTAGAGTTTAGTGTATGGTTATGTTGTCTGGTACAACATTAATGTTTGTCCTATAGCCAGCCATGCAATCAGAAATATCTCAAAACGTCTCTCTGTCAAAACTGTTTGCAAAAGTTATAATCTCTTTCAGCTAATCTCCTTAGTATGTATCCTGGTATAAAATATAATTTATATACACATACATATGAAAATGTATAAAGCAACTGCAAATGTTACACAAGTTTGTGTGTGGTTGAATGTGTGTACGGGATGAGATGATTTCGTGATTGTGTGTTGCATATTAAAACGTTTTTGTATCTTTGTATAACTAAAGATGAATGCGTTAAATATAGTGTATTTTCTATATGGCTAAGAGAACATGTGATTGGTTTGTTATATAATAGGTTGTACCATAGTCGTATATACCTTGTAACAACGCGGAAGCTGAGTCCGTCTGTCAGATTGTAGATTGCCAAGTGTCAGTATTTAAACAGACTGCAGGAATGTCTTCTACCTGAGAACGATGAGCGATGAGCTAAGACTATTCTGATCACTCTACGTCCAGCGGTCGACGTTATAGTCCGTGTGTTCACTTTTTGTGCTGCCCTCTGTTTTTTTCAAAATGAACACTTTTTTCTTGATTGTTCAGGAATCAGTTAAATACGTTTTCACAACCAGCAAAATATTATTCACATTATACAAAGTAAACGTACACAATGTTAAGGTTTAATCCATGACATGGTTAGTCTGGAGTACATTCCCCTTATTACTATTTAAAATGCAATTATTAGTACGACTGGAACCAGAGTATGAAGTTGTTTATATAATTTAGAAATTTAAGTTAGACATAAGGATCTTAAATGTTTCTTTTAAATATATGGAAAAC
>JAUELF010250354.1:0-11921 GCA_031471495.1 Clinocardium nuttallii
AAATGACTAACTTGTTTGTGCGTTGAACATAAATCATGAAAATGACGTCGACGTCATTTCAGCAATTAGTAACACACGTCTATCATTGACGTCCATTACAGCGTCAATATTTGTCATACGAATTCCACATATCTATCAAGCAAAACTACTTTATGAGCATGTAAAAATCTCAAAATCGAAAATGCTGTCACTATCACCGGTTTCCTCATGGAGTGGCCCATATATTAATTAAGTAAAATCGACGTTAATTATGTAATTTACTTTCTTCAAAAGTTTAATTATTGAAAAGAGTTAAAACATTGTACAAAACGAAATTGCTAATGATGAGCATATATCATATTGCATCATGCAATGCAGTCAGCTGCAGAAGCTTCCGAAAGCTTATGTATTTGGGAAAGGTTTCATTGAACTGTTGTTTGCCACTTCATGTTATGAAAGCCATCGAAAAACCGTCGATGTTTTTTTCACTGGCAATATGTTTTTTCAAACCGTTTGAAATCCCATTTGATTTAGATTTAAACTGTCCAATTGAAAATGTGTGTCTAAATGAAAGTGTAATGGGTGAATATAGTTTAAAACATCATAGTAAAAGGATAGGTAGAAGGAATTTCTACTTTTGTCACAATGCTACCGAAAGCCGTCTGCTGCAGATGCGTGTAAATGCTTTGCTTCGTGAAAATGTGTCTGCAAGCATGTAAGGTCACCTAATTATAAGTGAACCTTTATTTATGCACCCGGCAAGTCCTTGCAGCGTTTTAAGTCCCTTCAATAAGTTAAGCCTTCAATTACATAAACCTGCACAGCATGATTAGGATCTTCCTTGTTCTCTATCTAGTCACACAAGCAATTGTGACTCAACAGGAGATAAACATGACTTTAGAAAAATAAAAGACAGTTTAGAGTATTAGATTTGAGTGTAACTGTTTTGGATTTAAGGAGGTTGATTTTTCATTTAAAACACAAATCTTCCCCGGGGAAATTTCAGCATAACCGAATTATTCTGCTTTGCGAACTATTTGCTTTGACTCAGCCCTTTTTCGGCGGAGCTGCCTGTGTAATTAGGAACGTTGTAACAACGAATAATGGTTTGTTAAATATGTAGTCGACAATCGTCTCAAAAACAGTTTAATCGCTCGGGTGCACACACAGGTTATTGCATGTTCAGTTACACTGTCACACTCTTATAACGTTTAATATAAACTAACCTTAATGCAATATATATCTGAACCGACAGATATTTTTCCGATTTTATCAAGCGGAAATTCACATAAAGGAAGGGGTCGTTATTTAACATGAGCGGAGACTCAACTACAAGCGCTAATACAATTATGGAACTTGGAAAAGAAGGAGTTGTTTATAATATCAATGTTCCCGGCCAGTCAAGGGATGAAATTAGAAATAAATATGACGAATGGATATCATATGAGGAAGTAAGTATTATCGTGTTTTTAATCATGTCTTACCGTTTCAAAGAAGGACACACTGCATATTTGTTTACAAACCAGTAAGTCACGCATTAACTAAAGAATTTATATAATCCATCGATTTTATTTGGGTGGAACGTGCGTTCATTTTTCATCACGATAGCATACTTTCAAGCAAGCATGCGTGTATGTTTTATATCTTTCTTTTTCTATACTTATTCAAATGTTTTTAATGCATGGTTCATAATTGATTCACTGAATTATTATATTCTCTTAAAATTAAATGTCGTTTAAAAACTCTTCAAATTGTATTACGGCGATAATACACTTATTCTAGATTCCTGAATAGGAATGATTATATATGTTTTGTGTATTGCAAATTGGAAATACACTATGGCAACCAGAATCCGTGGTCGAACCTGAAACCAGACATATTTTGTTGCTGCTGTATCAGAAAGAGGAGAAAAAGGGAAAGTCTTTAAAATTATTCTAATCCGAACCTGCTTGTCCGATTCCAATATCATTTAAAATACGCATGATACAAAGGCGTACTGATTGGTTGAAAACATGGCAGCAATGGTTCATCAGAAAAGGGGAATATAACAAATTTGATTTGATTATATCGTTTTGAAAGGGCTTCTTTGATTTTTTGCAAAGAATCGTTTCTTCAGCTATGCTCTACTTATATTGTTCAAGCCTTATTGATTAGTTATACAATCATTGCTACAAGGCGTCATAACTCATGGGGTAAATTGAGCGTTAAGCTACAATTGACAATTCCTACCACGACATCATTCATCTTTACGTTATTTTAAGTTTTGAAGCAATATAATGTCAAACCATTATTCTTCGATATGTGACTCTCATTTTCATCAATTGTTATGTTCAAAGATATATCTAGCTTTGAGTAGAATGCATTTAATAATGTTAAATAATTCATATATAAAATAGGAACTGTTTCTAAGCTTAATATAGATATGTGCTGACCTTTTCATCGATGTTCGCGCATGCGCATTTCGATATGAAAAGCGAATGGTCACAATATTAACGTTTAGTTTAGTTAAGTCTCGACATAAACTAGTAACATAAACAAATATAATAAATATTTTGAAAACATGTCTCAAATAAATGTCTGTTTCGGCCGTGAACGTCTTAAAGCTCTCTCCTCAGTTCGTGACATAGTTTCGTATTGCAAAAATATAAAGGGAAGTAACCGTTCCGCGAGAAAACAAACATAATGGTCTCTGCGTAGTATATCGACCCAGATCAGTCTGCGCAGTTAATCCGGGCCGACACATTCCGTCTTAGGGGGGGGGGGGTGTAAGAGGTATAGATTAATGTCCTGAAAGAGAAAATCCACAGGAGGCGTAAAATGTCTGCCCGGATTAGCCTGCACGGCGTGCTTATGCTGATCCGGATCGATACATTACGTAGACTCCACAATGATGGTTTCTGGCGGGACATCTCATTTTTTTCATACCCCTATAAAAGTAAACAATATCAACAACAATGTATGCTTTTTACCAGACAGGCTGTATATAATAACAAGTATTAATGTTTATGTTATTCGTTTAAACTATATGTATTATCTTATAAAATTAATGTTAATTATATTGCAACAACATGTATTGCCCTAAATATATGAGTGTATGCATTTAACAAAACATATGGCAGTCATGTTGTAATCTCCGAGAGATATGAGTCTATTCATTAAACAAAACATATTGTCATCATGTTGTGTTGTCCTAAATATATGAATATATTCATTAAACAAAATATATTGTCATCATGTTGTGTTGTCCTAAATATATGAGTCTATTTATTAAACAAAACATATTTTCATCATGTTGTGTTGTCCTAAATATATGAGGAGGCGATTGATTTACAAAACATATTGGAGTCATGCTGTAATGCCCTAACGATATGAGTCGATATATTTTACAAAGCATATTGGAATAATGTTGTGATGCCCTAACGATATGAATCGCAATTCATTACACAAAACATATTGCGTTCATGTTATTATGCCCTAAAGATATGAGTCGATTCATTTAACAAAACATAGTCCAGTCGTGTTGTTATGCCCTAAATATATGAGTCGATTCATTTAGTATATAGTATATAGTAATAGAGACTGAAATGTACATTATGTCAGGGACATAGTCCCCGGCTATGTACATAAGCGTTAGCTTCTATATGTCCTTTTGAGAGGTGTTTTCCCATAAATGTGTTGCTGTTTTGGGGTGTTTGTGACTTCCGGTTCCAGTTTAACATTAATGGTTGGTTTCAAGATCATTATACTTCCATATTTCTATACACACATTTGGGTTGTATTCTTGTTCATTATTTAAGTTAAAATTATTTTCGCAGATTTTAAAAACATATTTACAATTCAGTTCAGATTAACCACTTTATGTTTTAATAAGGTGTATAGCATCGACCTTGGAACATGGATTTACATATCCAGTGATTATTCAACCTTTGCCTTAAAGGTGTTTAACTTGGGTGCTTCTATTACTGTTGGTGGTAATCCATTCCAATCATTCACAACTCTCTGGTTATAGCACATTCTCCTATCATTTATTATTTACCTATGTTTGAATAATTTGCATTGTGTCCCCTGGTTGTTGATTGTTCAACGATTGAGAAAAAGTTATATGATGTTTTGTCAATTCCTTCGATTAGTTTATAGGTTTGTATTAAATCAGCTCTTTTCCTTCTGTATTCAAGCGTAGGTAGTCCTAATCTTTCTAGCCTATCTTGATAGTTTTTGTTCTGTAATTGTACGAGTAATTTGGTTGCGCGTCTCAGTACGTTCTCTATTGCTTTTGAGTCTTTCAGATACTTAGGTGCCCATATTACTGAGGCATATTCGAGATGAGGTCTTACTAGGGCTGTGTACAGTTGAAGAAACTTTTGACTTTTGTGTTTATATGGGTGTTAGAATTAAGGGTTTTTTATTATCAAAGATGACTCCTAGATCTTTTTCTTGATCTACCTCTGTTATTTTGGTATAGATGTCTTTTGAGTCTTTTGTAAAGTATGCCATGGTTTCATTTGCGCCTATATGCATGGTTTTGCATTTGTTGGTGCTGAATGTCATTTGCCATTTAGTTGTCCAATCACATGCCTTATATATGTTTTCCTGCAGATTGTTGCTTCTTCATTGGTGTGTATTACTTTGTATAATTTAGTATCATCTTCAAAATATTTAAGTGAACAGTTAATAGTGTCAGGTAGGTCATTTATAAATATTAGGAAGAGCAGTAGGCCCAGTACACCCCCTTGAGGCACGCCGCTAATTACTTTTCTCCAGTTTGATTTTCCCCGTTGACAATTACTCTCTGTTATCTATCTTCTAGGAAGCTTTTTACCCATTTGTATATATTTCCTTGGATTTCTAGGTTCCAGATTTTGGCCAATAGGCGTTTATGTGATACTTTATCAAATACATCTTTGAAATCCAAGTATATTATTTCAACTTCTTTTTTATTGTCAATTGCCTTTGTCCAGTCATCGACACATTCCAACAGTTGGGTTTTTGTACGTCGGTTCAGGGATTGGTTAAGATTCTTCTGTGAAGACTGATATACAATGTTTGTTCAATTCTTCTGCTATCTCACAGTCGTCGGTTATTTTGCATCCATTTGTTGCAATAAGTTTGATCCCTGTTGAGGTTTTGGTTTTGCTATTTATTTATTTCCAAAAGATGTTTGGATCATCTTTGATATTCTCTGTTATATTCTTTTCATATTTCTATTTACATTTCCTCAGTTGTTGTGTCGCTATGTTTGTGCTACTTTGTAATTAGAGTAAGTTATATGGTGTTTACATATAACTTACTCTAATCTGCTTTGACTGATCCGAGTCAATATTTTACGCAGAGTACACAGTGTTGGTTTCTCGTGGGACGGCTCAATTATTATTTTTGTGTTCATACCTTTACCAGCCTTTCAGATACAGTTGCAAAAAATGCCAATTTTAACTGTAAACCGTGTAATACACTTGTACGGAACTTGTATTCATCAGCTTCCAGAATGATTGGATGACAAAAAGGCGAGCAGAGACTCTGACCAGTCGGCTCCCAGTAGGGTTTTCTCTTGTCCCCTAATGTGCGTATTTAATCTCTATCACATGCAACATATCTGCAGCACATACCATTAAAAGCATCTGACAAAGGATGGATTTTTTAAAAATATAAATGAACGTATACATATGAAATATTTATGAACACATTTATAGCAAATGGAAAAATAGCAATTTCATTTTTTGCTTCAATGAATACCAAAAGTCGTCTGCTGTAGAGGCATTAAATGCGTTTATATGTGGGAGAGAGTTTACTATTTATATCTTTACTTTTAAACAGGAAAGTACCAGAGGTTGTCGCTGAGTTTTAAATTACAAAGAAATATCGGTTACTTCATCTTCCAGACCTATCTTCCCTCCATACTGATAGTGATGTTGTCCTGGGTGTCATTTTGGATCAACCACGAAGCGACATCAGCACGTGTGGCACTCGGTAATCTTATTCATGGTTATTTCTAGAATACAGTGTTAATATACGTACCTATCGATGGTTATTTCTAGTATAGAGTATTAATACACGTACCTATCGAGTCAACACGTCTTTAGGGCGGAAACATCTGTAGTATGAACATTTAATATTGTCCCCTAGTCCAGAGTAAAACAAATGAGCCAATGGAAAATATGAAAAATAAATACTTTCTTACAGAGTGGTAAATGGAGAAATTGCTCATGACGACGAGCACATTCTTCTGTTTCCCATATTGTTTTCCAAAGGTACCTTTCTAACAGGGGAAACATGTTTTTACGTTTGATCACTGTATGAAAAATATATGTGTCATTGCATCATGATCAACACTGTTCGAGACGTAGCCATGTTTTCTTTGGCAAAATTCCCTTATAAATAAGAGGAATTGGGTTAATTCGTCTTGATTCAAATTAACCTTATTGTTATTCAAGTAAATGGCCAAGATATTAATAATATAGTCATACATATAAAGGCACGTATAAATCAGAGCTCAGCTATTATATTTCAAGTGCAAAAAGCCCTATTGTTTTATAGGTTTCAGCATGTGGTGTTTTCAGTGTGTTGTCAAAACTGATCTCCAGGCTAGTGCTAGTTGAAAGATGTAATTTAGTAGGTGATTTGGGGTGTTTTATGTGTGTCGGGGGAAGTTGACTGAAAGCAGGAAACGCCCTGAATGCATTCACACACAGGTACACAACAGCTCGAGGATAGCAATGTCCATTACATTTTAACAGTAACTGAAAACAGTATGTACCTCGAAACATTCAGAAATCTGAATGTTCTCAAAGTTGTAGGTATACCGACCATTTTAATAGTAAACTCGTATGTTATGCATAACAACCGCGTTATGCATGACAGCAAACAGTTATTTTTTCCCTTCAAAGGGCTGAATGACCTATGAGGCAAGAAAGCCCATTGCCTCGGAAAATTGTTTTGTGTTATTTAACAGTTTGATATTTAACGACCGTCGTAACCAATGCGAGGATCATAAATGCTGTCCGCTCGTCATTTACTACGCTCCTTTACCGCATTGTCGATGTTCGACCGTCTTGAGCCGTAGTGAAGATCTATAAAGTTGTCTATTCGACCTGTATCATAGTGTTAAATTACCAAATTGATGATTACGATAAACAATTATTCTGTCCGATCATCTTCCCTAATTGTACATGAATATTAAACGACTGAATTGTCGATGAACACTACTCGAACGTCCTAAGCACTTGTTATATGAATCAAATATATCGTATATATGGTATTAAACATGCCACCGATCAGAATAAGTGTTCATTTATCCTAATCCAAAATGCTCTCTAATAGTACTTTTTCATATTGCGTTATCAATGACGACCATCCGCAACGATGTCCGTTCATCATCGAGCATATAAGTGTAAATATATTTGTATTTAATGGCTGTATTTTCTATGATTACGATCAGTAACGATGTCCGTTCATCATCGAACATATAAGTGTAAATGTATTTATATATATTGGCTGTATTTACTATGACGACGATATCCGATCATCATTGACGATATTAGTGTAATATTAGTGTATGTATTTTTTAGATGTATAATGGCTGTATCAACTATGGCGCCGATAGGTAATGATGTCCGCTCATCTTTGACCATAATCTCCTCTCTCAATTTAATTATTAATACCGCGATATCGATGACTGTTTTCAGAAAAATTATTCAATCGACCAGTCACCTTAACCATGGTGATGAGTAGTAGCGCTTAAACCGTAACGACGTGCATTGTTTGTTCGCCCTTCATCATAATATGATCTATATTTGTAGGTATTACGACCGTATTAACCATGACAACGATCAGTAACGGTGTCCGCTCATCGTTACCCAGGATATCATACGTCAAGGCTATTGACATATATCTGGTGATGTGCTTTGTCTTTGTGTTTGCTGCTCTACTTGAATATGCCGCCGTTAACTACACGTACTGGGGAGCTCGTGCGAAACGAAAAGCCAAGAAAAGTAAAGATGGTCTTATTCCACCGAAAACTACGGTAGGACATTATTGATTTATTAGTCAAGACCTTTTTTTATCAGTTTACAGTACAAAGTTGACCAACTACTTACATATCGACAATATAGAAACAATTTAGTCATTGGCAACATTTTTTAATTGTTATGCTTTTAAGGTTATAATGCTTAATTTTCAAAATGCATCTGTCCATGGCCAATTCCAGGACAATTAATATATAAATATTGACTTCAGCAATCACTGATTAACAGGCACAGGAACCCGTATGCTTTGGTCATACCAATCAGATAAGTCTCAAACGTGATGTGCCGCCGTGAGTTCGGATCGGAAACCTTTGTATTCGCCACCCAGTCATCCAAACATGTTGTAACCTCTCATCATAATCGATATACAACACCTAAAAGACCGGCTGTTGAGTGTTGTGAGTCACAGAGTAGCCATAATTCGATATACAACACCTAAAAGACCGGCTGTTGTGTGTTGTGAGTCACAGGGTAGCCATAATTCGATATACAACACCTAAAAGACCGGCTGTTGTGTGTTGTGAGTCACAGGGTAGCCATCATTCGATATTTGAAGGGTTTTTTGTTCTAAGGTCCATAAAATCAATGTTGCCGTCAAAGTGAGCGATTTTACATTAAATGACCTCAAAAGCGCCCATAATTCTCTGAAAACTGGATATTTAGTAGGTAACGATTTAGTAGAAATGACACATACAGTAACACGGGTGCTAAATACTCCCTGTCTGTAGCAACCACTTTCTAAATAACTGCATAAATGACCATGCAATTGAAGACCAACTGTAAACAAAGACCATGTTGTTCTCTTCCCGTTGATGGTCTTTAACCAGAGGTTGGACTATGCATAGAAATACACGGAAAACATGTACATGTACTTGTTTGCAAGTATTTCTCTGTTTGTTTCTTTATCTATTCACGTTTGTATTTATTGATACATTAGATATCTTTATTTTTAGGAAACAACAATAGAAGAAGCAAATAACGTTAATATATCCCCACTACCAGCGATTCGAAACACGTATCACCACCAAGTGTTCAATTTCGAGGTGGAAGATGCAAAGGAACAACCGGCAATACGAATGGCACCGATACTTCCGCGCACATGCGTTGCTAGGGGATACGTACCAAATACTGTGCTCAAAAAGCGAAATGGAAATTTAGTGCAAAAAAGGAAAATCTTATCGACTGTAAAACAAAAGGCAAAAGTGTTAAAACCAAAGTTGCCTACGGTTCGGGATGTCAACAAAATCGACAAATACGCGAGGTTAATGTTTCCTTTATTGTTTATTCTTTTTAACATTTCATATTGGGGTTACTACCTGATCAGACAATACCAAGATAACAGGTAATATAGAAATAACGCCATTTTAGAATCAATCGGACTCTATACTTGTGTAGGGCAATTTGACGGCAGATATCCTGAAAGGAAAGCATTCAACAAAATCGTTGGTTGTTTATTTGCCCTGTGATTCCAACTTTCTTTTTATGCGTAACAAACTACTGAAAGTTGTAATCAGTTGCTTGTGTGAATATGGTATCCATTATGTGAAATGTATATTTTTCATCTCCTGGCATATCCAAAGAAAACAAGCAGAGTTCAATCGATCGGTATTTGAAGACTGTCAGATATGTAAAGTGAAAATACACTTTTATTATCTGAAAATAAACAAAACCAAGAGTCTAAATTTGGGAAGGAATATAATGGTTCAAAACTAGGTACGTGGGAAGGGGGATGTTGGATCAAGTTTAACGAAATTCTGCTGAATCATAAATGAGTTTCTGAACAAAAACACTAAATGACTTGTTTTTATTTATTCATGAAAGTGCTGTAAATGATAAGCTTCATATGCAAAGTAATTCGAATGTCACTTTACGAAACATAAACCTTTCCCGAATACAATAAGCTGAAGCAAATATGTTGCCACAAATCTAGAAAATATATATAAATGAGAGTACTTTTATTCAATAGAGTTGAAACAAAATCCAAAGTTACTTATCATGAGCCATTTTTCTTGTGTTACAATGTTTTGAAAAGTCTTCTGCTAAAACGTCAAAATGTGTCTACAAGTGGGCTAATCGTTGTCCTTACAGTTTTATATTTGTAAATTTATTCTATCTGTTAACGTTTGATTTATAAAATTAGCTTTACTCCGCGTACAGGTTAATAAGGCCATCTGCGACCAGTGTAGATCCGGAGAAGCATGCGAACCCTGACAGTCTGGTATTGACCCATACTGTTCACCAATCAGTCACCATAACAGGAAGGCTAATACGGACAGTGAATGTTTGTCTCAGATAATATCACAGCGCAGACACATCATTATCTACACCTGTCAATATATAACCCAATAGTGGTTTTGCTTTGTGTGTATGGTGTTTTACGCCGACTTTCAACACTATTCAGTTATATTTAGTCTTTTCCTGGGTAATGTTCCAGTTCTACTGGTCCATCTGACTTATCCTGACACCGGCGAGTCAGTCGTCATTTTGTATGATGTAACTTCTTCTGGCGTAGTTATATTATTCGGTAGTTGATAACGATCTCAGATTAATAGTCATTCGAAAGCTAACCTAAGCAGGTTTGCGACCAGGAAAGATCAAGATCAGTCTGCGCGTCTGGGCAGATATAACAGGAGTTTGCCTGTTAGCCATAAAGTCATTTGAGTAACATGGAAGACACCCGAGAGGGCCAAGAACCACCGATACAGTACATTATTTTACTCATCATTTCAAACCTCCACATATTGGTTTTCCGCGTGCGGGAGGTCGTTGGTTCGATCACCGGGTCACACAAAAGACTATTTAACTGTCAATTAAAATATATTTCGGGGCATTTTCTTTTAAGAGTAAAGTCCTTATGATGTTTAAGGAATACCACTGTAATGTTGAAGTCGCCTCGGTGATATAGTGGTAGAGTATCCGTCTCGGTGATATAGTGGTAGAGTATCCGTCTCGGATGTGTAAGGTCGCCGGCTCGATCCCCGACTGGGTCATACAAAAGACTATACAAGTGGTAGTAATGGCTATCCTCATTGGCGCTCAGGGTTGCGGGGTTAGCTTTAAGACTGACTGACTGGTGTCAGGATAAATGGACCAGATGTACTCGTAACTTACCCAATATATGCTGTGATATAACTGAAACATTGTTGAAAGCGGCGTAAAACACCAAACAATAAATAATTACGTGACGTGATCCTTATTTGCACCCAATATAAGATATCATACCAAAACCTTCGTGCGGGACTATGAGATCATCAAAGATCCAGATCAGCCGACTCCACGGTGCAGCCCGATCACTATCGACCAAGTTTATCATCCTATAGTACAAACAGTTCGGACACATCAAAATAAAGGCTATCAAAACCGACAATCCAAGTAGAACATTTGATTATAACTGTCATTAATTCTTTAATTTAAGTTCAAACTCTCTAGTGTTAAAAACGTCTACCTATAGTTAAGCCTTTTAACCCCGTTTCCAACATACAACAATAATGCAGAACACGATTTTGAAAACATATAGGCAAACTTATGGAAACATTTTACAAAAGAAAGTATACTAATTGTCGAAGGGAATTGATAACATCGAGGCAAAAGTTGGCGCCTGCAGATGCGTCAAAATATGGACGTGGAAATGGGTTAAACCAGGAAGCAGGTCGTTAAATGCATGTATGTTCATGAGAGGTGCTCCAGAGAAGCAGGTGTTAAATGCATGTATGTTTATGAGAGGTGCTCGCTCCGGGAAGCAAGTCGTTAAATGCATGTATGTTTATGAGAGGTGCTCCAGGAAGCAGGTCGTTAAAAGCATGTATGTTTATGAGAGGTGCTCCAGGAAGCAAGTCGTTAAATGCATGTATGTTTATGAGAGGTGCTCCAGGAAGCAGGTCGTTAAATGCACGTATGTTTATGAGAGGTGCTCCAGGAAGCAGG
>JAUELF010250365.1:0-11921 GCA_031471495.1 Clinocardium nuttallii
ATTTGGTATGTAGCATCATCTAGTGATCCTCTATCAAGATTGTTCAAACTATAGCCCTGAGGTCAAAAATTACCCCGATCCGGGGGTCACTTGTTTTACATAGACTTGTATAGGGTAAAATCTAACTTTTTAAGTTTAATTAGAAGGTGAGCGATATGGGACCATCATGGTCCTCTTGTTTGAATATTTATACATGATTTTGCAGCCGACTGAAAATGGCATAGTCCTACAGTTTATAAAATGCTGGATCTTTTTCTGTGGTATTTTACATGACAAAATGGGACTAGGTTGTAAAAATGTCTAAGAAAGAGCTAATACTTTAACCCTCTAAAATTCTTTTATTTTTATTTACATTTTATTGATTGATTGGGATTTAAGGCTGTTTTCAATTATCTTTCAGTCTTTGACCTGAGAGGCGGAAGCCTACATTGGTCTCGAATCCAAGGTAATATAATGACGGCCATTTAAATTACTCATTTTCCTTGCTTTCTCATACCAGTACTCCATATAACAGTCTTTTAAAACAACTGGCTGCTTTTTCACATAGACTGTTATTCCATATAAAAAGAAGAGGAAATATATTTTTTAGAAATAACTGAACCGAGAGGATTAAAACAGGGGGAGTTACTCATACCAAACTTGCCACAACTATTACAAGGGAGATAATAGTCCGAGAAATTGCGAATAAGTTTAAAAACAAAGTCACGTGACAATGCAATAGCTTGATGTTGCTATTAACGACGAACACATCAAATGAGTGTTCAATCGCATCCTCAAATAGTGCCCCGGATTATCCTTTAGAAAATTGTTGTATTGATGTCCTAGGATATTTTAACTTAACATATGTGTTTTTCCAAAAGGAAATGTATGGATTTTGAGTATTATTTGAATAAAAGTGTTTGTTAAATAAATATTTTAATAAACCGGAAGTGAAAACCGAATTATTGCATCTATTGTGAAAACAGAAAGAAGTAGGGAAACATGTAGCGTACTTTCAATAAGTTTAAATCTTCAATTTTTTAACGAAAAAAGTAAAATAAAGTATTTTGAACCGGTCTACTATAATCGTGAAGCATGCCTGCGGCAGTGTCACTCAGCCAAATGGTGGATTTGTCCCTCGGGACGCCAGAGGTAGGAGCTGTCAACTTCAATGTGATGCACACTCTGCTCCACGCTATCATTAAGAAGTTGAACATATCAGAATACAAAACCGAAATCAACGAGCATGATCGTGATTTCCTTGCAACGTCTAAAATTCGTGCTAAATCCACGTTGAGTGACGCTGACAGCGGTAGAGGGGAAGATTCAGAGGATGGCTTCAGTGAAAAATCGGGAGTTACCCCGTTTCGCCCCACCCCTTATCATAGACTTGAACTGAAAGTTGAAAAGCTTGCTCAGCAACTTGAAGAACTAAATAAGCTTCCATCAAATGATGAATTGTTTAACAGAACAACAAAATCAAAGGGAGATTCAACTACGGAAAGACCTGTCGCTGACATGTGGCAATACATGCAGATCAAAAAGAGAGTGGATGTTAACGAAGAAGGAATTGGAAAGGTAATTCAGAACGGTATTTCCTGTGTTTATAGACTATCTGTATCAAATCATGGCTTGAAACATGCCAAATAGTGGTCATAATAAAATTAAATTCCCCTCAGTCTTCGTAACCTTGTACAACTAAGTCTTGCATACATGTTTTTACACTGAGCAATTTCTCTTTTACCACAACTTTTCTAAATACTTGTATTTTCAATAATAGAGATTGTCTGTATTTTTGCTGGGAGGTTTTCAAACTCAAAGTTATGTGCTGCAGATCTGTTGTATGTGGGATAGGCTTAACATAGCAAATACACACATACAGTCAATACAATAATACAATACAACAACTGGACTTTAATTTCCTAATTCACTTTCTACTATTTATTCAGATCTTCTCAGGGCATAACCATATTGGCAAATGAAAACTTCAAATGGTTAAAATCATTTTCTTTGTGCTGTAGACAAATTCTGCATTCACCAGATTATATGTAATAGAAATTATCTGAACATACCGGTAAGGTCAATCAGTGAATATTAGGTCTATATAGGTCTATTAGAGAAAATAATGTCTACCTAATTTGGAACTCAAACCCCTATAAAATTTGCTTTTAACTTCATTGTGGTTGTCCACAAAATCCATGGTAAGACATCACAGGTTTGATTACACTTAAGTGCTGTACATTGCCTTGGTAGGATATTCCCAAAACAGGATGGCAAAAAATGTCAACCTAGATCAGTCACTTTAACTTTTTAAGTCTGTCCAAATGCCAAGCTGACAGTATCAGGTAGTCTTTTCAATGGATTGATGACCCTCAGGAAGAATGAGAGTTGATATGGATAATGCATTCATCTTGCAATGATTAAATTAATTTTCTGCTGCAATAAAAACGGTCTAGATAAGCAGGCCTGAGTAGTAGGTACTTCTATATGCTGGTGTACAACAGCATAGATGTGAATAAGGTCTCTCGCATTTCTATGCTCTGATATAAGGTCTCTCGCATTTCTATGCTCTGATATGATGGCCATTCCCATTCCTGCATCATTGCTGGGTTTATTTAACTCAAGTCTTGCTGCATAACACTAGACAAGCCAAAGTTGTTTTCTGTTGTAGGTTCCAGGGTTAGTGGAACTTTAATATGCCAATTATGTCACATCTTTTTTGTGACACCTGTCTTGACAGTGAGGCATCACTTTCACTTCGATCCTTACATATTGGTAGACAACAAAATCATGTTCCTTTCTTGTTTGCATTATGAATATATCTATTTTGCGTAGTAAACACTGAAACACTTAGAATAACTTTATCATACCTAGCAGTCTACATGCTTTTGAAAGATTGTATAAAATGTACCCTCTGTCATACCATCATACTGATGAGGCAGATATTCAGGAAGAAATTTATGGTTCCTTTTTTTAAGAAATTTTGATATTCATTTGCTCTTATGAACATTTTCTCCTTCTGCCACAATGTTTTCAAAAATTGGCTGCCGCAGAATCAGGTATGATAAATAGGCCCTTTTAGAATAAAGCATTGATGAGAAAATTGCTGGAAACTTTTAACCCTGTACTACATTGCGATGCATTTGATGCATGTAAGTTAGTAGCAGACTACCTTTGGGAATATTGTCACAATTGAGGAATAAATGTATTGCTCTTGATAAGATATTTCACATTTTGTCACAATTTTTTCAACTCTGTTAACCCTTTCCCCCATACAACTGTCAACAAATCTGCAGCAGACAACTTTGTAAACACCTAGACACATATGTATACAGCTTTATAACTGAAACTATAATTTAAATTGTTGAATAAAGTTGAAAACATTGTTGCAAAATGCTCTTTGGAAAACATTGTTGCAAAATGCTCTTTGGCAAGCTTACACAGAGGGATTGTCTCTATCTGTCTGTGTGCCCGACACACATTCAGTCAACTCATGCCTTCCATTGAATGCTCTTGTTTAAATAAAGTAACATTCATTACATTGCTTGGGAAGATTGTTGTTTGGAGTACTGGTGTGAGAAATCCAGGAAACACATGAGTAGGTGAACTGGCCGTCATTATATGACTGAGAAATTGTTAAAAACTGTGTTAAACCCCAATCATTCAATCAATCAATACATTCATTTCCTCAGATGAAGGAAAGGGGAATTATTAACAAGGAAAAGAAATTGTGTGATTTATATTCTAAATACATTGAACAGAATTATATAATATATATAGAAGCAGTGGTTTTAAGAAAGATAAAGTTGTAAAATTTAAAATAAATGGTCAAAGTCACTAAATGGGTTGAATACGTCACAGACAGGAAACATGCCTTTCTAACTATAACAACTGACAAAATAATCTTGTCAATTCTGTTATTGATGTCTGCATGGCAATCAATAACTCTCATTTAACATTATTCAATTTCCACTTACCCTTTTTCTTGATCAACGAAAATTGAATATAATCAAAGCTTTCATTCAATGCCAATATGTTATGCTTTAAATACCCAGTTTTTACAGAGTAACTTCAATGGAATTAGTAAAAAGGAGGCAAAAATGATCAGAAATCATTGTTGTTTTACTTGATAGAATTTTTTAAAAAGTACTACTTTAATAATTATCTTCTTTTCTACACCATCCCAACCATTTCTCCCTTTGGCTCAATATTTATAACTTGATTCAATCATTTTTATTATCCTTTCTTTGATACTAATTTTTCATATTTTTATCTGGATGTTTTCAAAGTCGTCTGCTGCAGACAGGTTATATCTTGGAAAGGACTTATTTATTTATATAAATGGGCCATGCTGTTAGCCAAGACCAGCAGCTGTTATTCCTACACAGGGTCTGATCTTGGTCTTGGCTCACTATTTAACTGTTTCTCTTTTGACATCTCTCAGCCTATAACCTTTAACCCTTTCCCACATACAGACGACTTTTGAAAACTTTGTGACAAAAGAAGAAATTGCTCAAAATGAGCAATTTCTCTTTTTGATACAATGTTTCAAGCAATTTCTCCTTTAGACACAATGTTTTCAACTCTATTCAATAATTGTGTTTTTATTTCGGGAGATTTACCATATTATTGTTGTGATGTTTTCGAATTCTTCTTCTGCAGATTTGTTGTATGAGAGAAAGGGTTTAGCAAATTTTATCTGCAATTTGAAAATCACAATTCATTTGTTTGAGACCACAGAGTTCAGTTCTAAAATTGTACATGTATCTTTTCAGTATTTTTATAAATTTGAGGCATTCTGTGATATATTAACCTTTTCCCTCATACAACAATTCTGCAGCAGCAGACAACTTTGAAAACATACTGTACCCAAAATCGTTTGGAATTTCCCTTCAAAAGAAAGTACAATAATTGAATATAGTTGTAAACATGATGACATATTAGGAGAAATTTCTGCAGGGGCATCAGAAAGCATCTATATGAAGGAAAGGAATAAAAGAAAATTTAATTTTTATATATATTTATTTAAAAAATATTGGACAAAGAATTTTTTCTCATTTTTAGCAATTTATTTTGTTTTTGTACATATCGAAAGAATGCTACTGCATAATATATGTATAGGTTTAAAAATTCTTACAACTCTTTTAAAGAATAAGACTATTTTTTATAGATTTTTTTGCTATTTTTGCCCATAGGATTTCAAAGTTTTCTGCTGCAATATATTTGTATGTGGGAATGGGTTAAGAAATAAATGAGAAATTTGCATTCACTATCAGCAGGCAAGATGTCAAATCTTTTGAATTTTCTATATTTGGCCAATAGGGCGTATAGATTGGAACACTGTATTTTGGCATTGTTTATCCCTTTCCCACCTGCAGATGCATTTTGACGCACTAGCAGCAGACGACTTTTGAAAATATTGTGGCCAAACGTGAAATTGAGCAAATTTTTCCTTTGGCCACAAATGTTTTTAACTTTATTTAACAATCAAACTATCTTTTGTGGATTTTTTCCAGGGTTTGTCAAGTGCTATGTTTTCAAAGTCGTCTGCTGCAGATTTGTTGTATGTGGGAAAGGGTTATTGAGAGGCAGGCTGACTGAATGTGTTCAATACAATTAAGTGTATTGTTAAAGCCTGTATCAATACAGTGATGTCAATACAGACCCATGGTGATGTGAATTCAATTAACCTTATCACAATGACCCTTTCCCACATTAAGACACCTTTTGACTCATCTGTCGTAGAAGAAACTCAAAATATTGTGGCAAATGGAGTAATTACTCGTACTATGTATTTTCACCTTTTGCTTAACCCTTTCCCTTATACGACAATTCTGCAGCAGACAACTTTTAACACATTTTATCAAAACATAGAAAATCTCCACAATTGAATGCATAACCTTTAATTGACAAAAAGTGGAAAACATTGTGGCAAAAAGGAGAAATTGCACATGTTGTGCAATTACTTCTTTTGTCACTATGTTTCCAAAAAGCCGTCTGCTGCAGAGGCGTCAGAAAGCGTCTATATGAATGGTTGAGTGATGAGCAATTTCAACTTTTGCCACAATGACTGTGTTCAACTCAGTTTTAATGATTAAAGTCTCATTTGAGGATGTATTTTAAATATTTGCCAATATGTTTTCAAAGTCATCTGCTGCAGAATTGTCATATGTGGGAAAGGGTTAATTGTTTTCCCACCTGTAGATGCAATTTTTACACATCTGCAGCAGACAGCTTTCAATACAAGCAATTTCTCCTTTTCCCACAATGTTTTCAACTTTTTTCAGTAGTTATACTTTAATTTGTAGAGGTTGTCCGTGCTTTTTCATAGATGTTTTCAAAGTCGTCTGCTGCAGATTTGTTGTATGTTGGAAAAGGGTTAATACATGTTTTGAAAAAAAATAACATCATCTTTCTCTTGTATGTATGTAACAGAGTGAAGGTATAATGAATCGGTAGATCAGCCACAATGTTTAAACAACATCTTTTAAATCAAAGTCCCAAGTCGATAAAAGCTCATGACACTAGAAATTTATATATCATTTTGATAAAATGACCAGTCTGTCTATTAATAGACACTTTGTATCATTTTATACTGATGATATCCAAACAATGAAAAATATCTAAATCTATGGCAGATGCATTATGCAACAAAGGCAGAAATTGCTCTTAATGTGTCAATCTTTAAAAACCATCGAAATATATGCTTAGTTATTTTCAAAGTTGTTTATGTCCAAACAGCGTAAAACCCCAATTAAACAAACAAACAAATAAACTCAGTCATCTGCTGTAGATTTGCTGTATATGGGCAAGGTATCAGAAGATTTTCCAACATAAAGACACTTCTGACACCTCTGCAGCAGACAACTTTTTAAAAAGATTGTTGCAAAGGAGAAATTTTATCCAATAATTGTTCTTTCTTTATGGAGAGTTATTATGCATATATTTTTGACTAAATGTTTTAAAATTCGTCTGCTGCATATTTTGTCTTCTAAAGCATCAAATTAAGCTCATGATTGGTCTCCAAGTAATTAACACAGGTAGTAACAGTAACTGATAATTTAATCTTGAATTGCCATTAACCCTTTCCCACATATAGATGCTTTCTGACGCCTCTGCAGCAGACAGCTTTTTGAAAACATAGAGACAAAAGAAAAAAATTCACAAAACGTGCAATTTCTCCTTTTGCCACCATGTTTTCAACGTTTAGTCATAGGTTATCCATTCAATTATTGAGATTTTCTATCTTTTGATAAAATATGTTCAAAGTTGTCTGCTTCAGAATTGTCGTATGAGGGAAAGGGTTAAAATACTGTTGAAAGCTGTGTCAAAACACCATTCAAATAAAACATTTTATGTTCCTTATTGATTCAGAGCAAAATTAAACTTGAAGCAAAATCAGACAAAATTGTTTTTCTTTGAAAGGCGTATTAGCTATCTATATATAGGGCAGTGATGTGGAACTTGCAGGCCATTAATATTTGATTAAGGCTATTTCATGAAAACAACTAATAGATTGTTTACTCCTTTCTGGCTTTGTTTTCAAGTAAATACAAAATATAT
The DNA here is from genome assembly GCA_031471495.1 of Clinocardium nuttallii. Taxonomy (NCBI): domain Eukaryota; kingdom Metazoa; phylum Mollusca; class Bivalvia; order Cardiida; family Cardiidae; genus Clinocardium; species Clinocardium nuttallii. The sequence continues at coordinate 7,543 of JAUELF010250365.1, forward strand.
TATGTAAAAGTATATTCTACTGAAACATTTTTAAACCATTCAGAAACACATTAAATTTTGTATTGTGGAAAAGGTAGCATTAAGTCTGAATATTGGCCACCAAAATAATATCTTTGACATTGTCCGGCGTCTGTCTGTCTGTCCGTCACACTTTTTCGTCAAACTTTCAATGAGCAGGTGCAGGTGACACACATGTTCTGCAGAGCACTCCATTCAAGTTTATATTGAGCAATTGCTTCTTTTGCCATAATGTTTACAACTTTGTTCAATAATTGTTTGTTCTATTTTATTCAATAATTGTTTGTTCTATTTTATCGAGTTTCCATAATTGTTGCTCTCCAGTGCACAAAGTATGTTGCATGTAGGTAAGGGTCAAATACAGTGAAGCGCTGCTTTACCTAAATATTATATTTCTTAGTATCTATTTTTAGTTAAAGTTCAACCAATGTGTGAAAGTAAAATGGTTTAATCAATTTTTAAATATTTAGATAGGATTTAGATTTTATTGACCAACATAACAATGTTAGTTTGGGCATTTAAGATCTCTAATTCAGATTTTTATTCATGAATATCCTTTTATATACAAATGGTAACATTTAATTTAACCCTTAAGCTAATTCATGGAGTATCATATCAAGATTACAATGTCATGTTACATAAGTTGGCTATGAAAATAGTACATTGTATTAACAATTTCTTGAATTTTGTTTTGAATACAAATATTATAATTATTACATTTACACATTTTTATAAAGAAAATAAAAATATATGCATGGTAAAATGCAATGTTGAAAGTATGCATAAATTAAAAATGTTTACAATACTTTAGTAGCAGCAAGCAGCAAGTAAAAAAAATGTGTTGACATTTTGTTCTTAAACTGTTTTGTCAAGACTTTTGTCAAGACTTATAAAAAGACAGTTTACTTGTTCCAGATTTTCTTAATGGTTTCTAAATGTATATATTTAAACATTTTTTTCTTTGTTAAAGAATCTGAAAAATTTACCTTGATCAGTTATTTAAGGTTAAGGATTATGTTTAGTATAAGATTATTTACATTGAACGAGGGGGGTGGGGGGATATAAAAATTATCACATGAGTCCCTTACTTTAAAAACTGATTTACTTTTCTTGTTTGCGACTCATATATTTGTTCTTTTTAATTGAGAACGTAATTCGCCTTTTGCATCATACATATCAAACGGTGTGCCCTGATAGCAATGTAAAGTCTCGATATCTTGTTTATTCTTTGCCATATTCAGACTATGTTAAAACTGATATGCAATATTGTAAGGGTTAAATGGCCTGACATGTTTACATATAACGGTATATTTGTGTGCAATGGAGCGATTCTCTATGACGATAACCTAGAGAGCCGCATCTTACAAAAAGAGACTTAAGTATTTATTATTAGTGAGCAAGCTTTAAAGTAATTCTTAAGGCCTGTACAAATACACAATCTTGTCAAATCATTTACAGTGTTTCGATCAACAGATATTATATAATCCGACAGATCTAGAATACAAAAACATAAGTTGACGTTTTCTGTTTTCCTTCTAAAATGTACTTTACGTTTGGCAAATTTGTTCATGCTATTCTTTCTTTAAAGTTTTTGATTTAGAACAAACGCTAAGTTAACATGCGGGAAAAAAGAGTATATTTCTGACATACAGCATAAGACTTTCAAAGTTTGAAAACAAGTTAAAATCATGGAAAATCTCTTTCAATTAAAGTACAATTTGTGAAAAGAGTTGAAAACATTGTGACACATCAATAAATTACTCCATTTCAGCAATACCTCTTTTGTCATGATGTTTGCAAATGTAGTCTACTACATATGCGTCAAAATATGCCTTCAAGACTGTGGGAAAGAGTTAAATAATTATGCAATGAAGCTTATTGAACCAGTGGTTCTTAAAATTTAATTTCTATGACTATCTGATCTAAAATGATCTTTGTCTGGTAAATTGTGAGGACAATTTTCAGATGACCTGGGTCCAATCTAAGTGTGATCAAACAATTGGCCGGCTGTAATCGACTATTGACATGCGTATTGGCGTTAAATTTTTGATAGCTCAGGATTCATTGATCCGGGTAATTAAGAAGCTTGTTCGGAGAGATGATCAGAGTGATGAAATGCTTGTCATGATAGTTTTATTGTACAAGGTTGATTGACAATATGAATAAACAATAACTTATTGATTTTAAGTTTATATTGCCTTAATGTCCATTTAAAGGTGGTAATGGTTCCCTCTAGAATTAAACCTTTGAATTTCTTTTATATACTACTTGTTCTAGGACCCAATAAAGCCCTATACATAAATAATTATTGTTGTTCTTTTTTGATGCTGGATGGATGGCATTTATTATTCACCATCTAAATGTAAATTCAAATAATTCAATTTTGGAAATCATTTAATTATCAAGAAAGAGACTTGATGTGATGAAGTTAGAGCCTATCTGATGTCAATTCTCAAATTATGTATAAACATAGTATATTAGACGACAGTGAACGTCCCAGGCTTTGCAAAATTAGAAAACAATATTTTAACAAAGTGCTAAGATTCCGTCAGCAGCGTCTGCCTAGGGTGCTTGAGATCGCAGGTTTGATACCTTGCTGTGGCTCATCGAAGGTTAATTAAACAGGAGAGTAATGACTGCACTTCTTGGTATTCAGGGTTGTGGGCATTATGAATTATTTGCTGGTGGCACAATAAATTGACTAGTATACTAAGTCTTGTTACTTGCGCAGGAAACACTGATATAATTAAAAAAATGTTGAAAGCAGCATTAAACACCAAACAATTATGAAAAGGTTGTTGTATGCTCCTTCTGTAGGTAATGCTTTAAAAAGCAATCATTAGAAATATTAATAAGCACTTGCTGACAGGGCAAGGTGATATTAGGGCAACTCTGAAAATAGTGTGTTACATAAATATTCTATAAGGTAGCAATCTTTGGATTGCTTTTTCTGCTATATTTGTTGTTAGAATCTGACACATTATTAAACCTTCTTTCCTTTATATATGACTTTCCATCATATCTGTTTTGTTGGTTTATTTATGAACCTGAATTATTTTAAGTCAAAAAGACTAAAAAATTAACAAAATTATCTGACTTCATGGATGCTCATTTATATTTAACAAAATGGCGAACATTGAAGTTTCCAATCAGACTGCGGAAAAGTGCAGGCTGGTCTGGTTCTTGGCTGGTCGGTTTTTGATAAATCTGATTACATAAACTATGATGTCAGTACTGTATCATTATATTTAATTATTAAACTTAATACTTTAAAAGTAAGGTTATCAAATGTAATGATATATTTCTGAATTATAATGCATCAGCATACAGATCAAAAATATGGATCATAATACAAGAACAATCAGTTTCCCATTGCAGGATGAAATATACATGTATATCTCAGAACTTTTTTTTTTTAAATAACTTTTCAGTTTTATAGAAGCAAAGGGAACAATCTAAATGCAAATCAAATGTTAATTTCTAAATTATTCAATGGAATTTCAATTAACTGTAAATACCCATGTCTAAAATTACCACTTCTTATGACCGTGTAATGTCACACTCCTTCACTCTCAACTTTCTTTTTTTAATTAAGATTGTATTCAGACAGCATTTTCCCTTGAAGCTCAAGCTACCGTCAGAGATTATAAGTCATTAAAAAAACTGACCATAATACTTTGCTGTATATATGTTGGATCCGATTACATCACATAACAGGTCGGCGACTCTAGACACTTTTAAAAATACGCATGTGACACTGAAATACTCATGAACACAGTTATGCTTGGGCTTTTGTCCATTGAAATCACATGTTACAACCAACGCATTGTGAGTTCTATACAATCGAAAAATTCGATAATCACCTCTTCTATATATTGGTTATTTATACAGTTTATCATACCTGTTTTATAGCGAACCCTTTTATAAAGCGACAATTTGATTGGCTGATGCAAAGGTCAATCTGAGCCGACCTGTATTGGTCAGTCATCAGATCTATATTATGAGCAAGCAAAGTTTAGTTTGGGTTTTAATAAGATTGAGGGATTATAGTATGACCCATAAGGCATTATGATTGGTGTGGTTGAAGTCATTAAATATACTTGTAATTCATCTACGAAAAACCATGGTGTAACTTCAAAATTGTAAATCATGCAAATAATTATCTTTATTATATGCCTGTACAATTTCCGGTGGAAATACATGCAGATTGACATGCGCAAATACACTACGATAGATTAAAATTCCGTATCTATATGCGGTGTAAATACAAGATTGTGACGTCATACAGTGACGTGACCTGTTTGATGATGATATTGGGCGGGGCATACGTAATGGAATATATTATGGGGCGTGGCGTAATC
>JAUELF010250376.1:0-11921 GCA_031471495.1 Clinocardium nuttallii
TCCGATTTCGCGATACAGATTTTGTAAACTAATAGAACGGGTAGTGCCTGTTACAATTCTAGCAGCTTCAATTTGAAAATGTTCTAGCCTTTCTTTTTCATGTTGGCTATAATTGTCCCAGACAACAGATGCATATTCTAAAGTTGGTCGTAAAAAGGAAATATAAATTTGATTAAGTGTCTTCCGACGTACTTTAAACTTTAGTTTTCGCATAATTCCTATAAGTTTAGATGCAGATACAATTATGTTATTGATATGAGTGTGCCATTTGCAAGTATGACTAAGAGTGACACCTAAATGCTTGTGATTTTCGGTAGTACTTAAAATTAAAAACGAGGTGAGGAGGTTGTTGGTTACCAAAATACAACACTTCCGTTTTATTTGGGTTAAACGTTACTAGCCACTGTTTCGACCACTCAGAAATCATTTTTAAATCATGATTTAATATACCTTGTAAGTCGTTGATGTCTGAAGATGTTATAGCCAACGACGTATCATCTACAAACAGACGTGTTATACTAAGAAGGCTTTCAGTAATATCATTAACATACATGAGGAATAAAAGTGGGCCAAGAACTGATCCTTGAGGTACACCCGCTGAAACATGTTTATAATTGGAGAAAGACTGACCGACTGTGACTCTTTGTTGTCTTCGATTCAAATAATCAGATACCCAATTATGAAACCTACCCTCTACACCTAGTTGTTTTATTCCAAACTCTGTCAAATGACTTTGAAATGTCACAGAATATTACGCACGTGTGCGTTTTTGTATCAACAGACTTAACAATTTGATGGTCAGTGTCAATTAATTGGTAAACGGTAGAATGTCCTGTCAAAACCCCAGCTTGCCGGTTGTAAATAAGATTGTTACTGATAAGATAGTTATACACATACTTATAGACACATCTTTCCATTAATTTTCCTAAACAACTTAATAAAGAAATGGTGCGATACTTTCCAGGAGTATGTTTATCTCCCTTTTTAAAGAGAGGGAAAACATTTGCCAATTTCCAAGATTCTGGAAATTTACTATCATGTAATGATTTGTTAAAAAACATACTTATTATGTCACATTCTAACAGTTTAAGATCGTGTTACCAGTTATCGATCACGCGCTTATAGAGTGGGAAATAGACCGGAAATGACGTAATAACTATAGGTGCTTAGTGCAGTGGTAACTTGTTTAAAAAATATGTGCGCAGATTCGAATCTCGGTCAAGTCGTGACATTTCTTTTCTTAGAAATATATTTCATCCTTTATTTGTCATTTTTGTAGAATGATTTTATATCACATGCTTAATGCTAATACATTCTGCAGCCTCTGCAACGTTCTGATTCAAACAAAAGGCTTGGTAATTTAAGAAAATGAAAACCACTGCATTGAGTTCACCTATAGTTTGTGACAACCTATTCTAATAAAAAAACATTTTCAGTTGTTATGAGACAGCTGTTTCTACTGATTAAGCCATGTTAGACGGCCGACTAAGATTTGCACCAGATAATATTTTGAATTGAATAAGTTAGCTGTAAAATAATAATGTTAGGGATAGTCAGCAAAGTCTTCCGAATGCCAAGTGGCAGATTCACAGGGGCACGTCGGGCCTGTTGACCCGTTCATCGACAGGTGTACGAAAGGGACTCCTCCAATGTCAGGCCTATGTAAAGCATGTTGCCGTCCCGTTTGTCTTTAAGCCTGTCATTTCAATAAACATGACATGCAAACAAATCAGATCCCCCAATTCCTTAATTCCTGTATCCGCCACTGATGCCCAAAGGAAGAACACGAAGGACCTCCGCAGTATATATAACTGGTAACACGAATCGTATCTAGTTAACCAGTTAGTACGAGACATAATAAATAGTTTACTCGATAGGATTTCAGTTGTACGTTAATGGTCGTATACGTCTTTTGTTTCAAAACTGTTAACACAAATCTTATCTAGTTAACCAGTTACTATGTGACATAATACATGGTTAACTAGATATGATTTCAGTAGTACGTTAATGGTCGTATGAGTTTTATTTCTTCAGACATAATAAGTAGTTAACTAGATAGGATTTAAGTTGTACGTTAATGGTCGTATTTTTATATATTTTACAACATGAAACGTAACTGGTGGTAGTTTAGTCTTACGGTTCGAGAATATCAAATAAGGGGTAACACGAACCGTATCTTGTTAACCAGTTAGTATGTTACTTATTAAGTGAAATTCGCCACCCCTAACTAGATAAGCAGTTACTGGTTATCTTACACGAAAAGGGTTGAATTCCAAATAGTTTTCTAGACTTGATTAGTTCGTACTTGTTCCTACACTTCTACCTACATGTAACATAGTTTCTTACGTCCTTGACTATAGATAGGAATTTTATCTGACTGGACTGGACTGGACTGGACTGGGTAAACTGGTATAAATAGTAATTATCATTTCCCCAAGCTGTGTTTGGAAAACTATTCTGACCAAATCGCATGAAGATTGGATATTGAATGTGGTCTTGTTAGCCAGTTTTTCTTTTTACTTGACTATGTGACCTACTTTCTTTACCAAAAATGACCCAGATTCGAACTTGGCCAACATTCTGACCACATTTCACTACGATTAGTTATTACATGTGGCTTGACCAATTGTTTCATGATAATTTGGTAATGAATGTGACCTCTAGAGTTTTAACATTGCTCCTTGGTTTGACTTTGTGGTCTAGCTTTTAATCCAAGATGACCGAGATTTGAACTTTGCCTAGACACAATTGAAAAAAGTATTCAAAACATTGTCCATTGAATGGGTTGTAAACCTCTCCTTTATGACACACATAATGTTAATTCATGATCATATTTAGATTTTACCTATAAGTCATCAAGACAATCATTGTGACCAGGATCCGTGAGGATCCAATGCAAATGCAACCCTCAGTGTATACATACGATGTTCTGTGAGTTGACCTGGTCACATAGTTGTTTAACTCTAGTTGACCAAACCCTAACTCGTTTTAAATTCCATCCAGCAAACATCTGATCCAGATGCATGATTGTCTCACATATAATGTACTGTATTACAAGAACACACATTTGAAATCATTCGATGATAGGAAATTGCAGATAACAAATATGTATGGTCATATATGGTAATATTTCGACGCACTCATTAATGGATACGGACATCCAGTCGGATTACATGCCAGCTACTTTACCCTCGGTACGAACCGTAATACAATGTGAGCTACATTAATCTCAATATAAAAATGACAGTACAAACAAGGGCTAATGGTCGACTTCTGAATTATAAGACAGGGCTTGAAGTTCTTTTTTGTCACAAAGATTTGGTCAACCAAAAGGTTTGTCTCCATTTGATTGCTACAAAAGTCATGGTTTATTCGAAAATCTGAGCTAGCAAACTACTCACGGAAATTAAGAGATTATGTCAAATAAAAATAGGTCGTGCAATAGGGATCACTTCAAGTCGTCACTGCAACAACACACACTTTTGAATTTCCCCGTTTTATAACAAGACATGGCCCTCAATGTCCCCGACAATGACTAGCTAGGGTATACAAACCGGCTTTGTATACCATACAGGTGCCTACTTCCAACAGTAGCCTATCGTTATTCATTAAAAAAGTAATGTAAAAAAACAACAACAATTTATTTTCAGTGTTAATAGAATAGTATTTTGAGCTTTCAACAATTAATTAAACTGTTTCGCAAGCATATATACCTTCATCTTTATAACTAGTCCATGACCTATATTTTTTACCACCGCATCTTGAAACAATATGTGTTTCCATACACAGACAACTTACCTCTGTTGTAACGCTACGACAATATGAATGCGGAACTTGCCTTTTGAAATCTGACATAGGTGTACACACCAAGTTTAAGCAGTTGATTCGAAGCATTTTTATTTGATCAACAGTTTTTTTCATTTCTTTGCCTGGCAAAAGTCGTTCTTCTTTTTTATTGCTGTTTTTAGGATAGGAGCCTTTCGACCCTATCCAATTCCTAGCATGCTTTCGAAAAGTCGATTTACGGCGAAAATCCATCCGCTTGCATTAATGAGACAAAAGAGTTCCAACGAGTGGAACAAACTCTGAACTATGGTTGACCTTAATACGTTTACAACAGTCAACTTTGAATACATAAAGACAAATATGCAAATCACTGTTAATCAAATTCTACTCATTGAAAGGAGTTGAAACTAATGTTTCAACATTTTGTAAATTGCCTACGTTTAGCAATTAATCCTTTTGTCAAGAATGTCGTCTGGTGCACATAGGGCAACAATCATCTGGAACGGGTAAGGGTTACATCGTTTACATGATAGCTAAACCTTTTCCGTGATACTATAGCAATCGAAAACTGAATACAATGTTGAAAATGGAGCTATTGCTGACAATCAGCAATTCCTCTTTTTTACACAAACGCTTTAAAAAAAACCCGTTTCAGATTAATTATGTTCGAAACGAATATATTAAAACGTTTTACTACAAACATTCGTTAGCGCTTTACCCCTTTTCATACACATTTTGAATAACATGCAACAGATGAATGATACCGAGCAATTTTGCCTTATATCTAGGGGGAAATATGGATAATAATTATTGAAAATAGTTTAACCTTTTCCTAAACACAGACCAATTTTTTACGCATCGAAAGCAGTCTTGAGTTATCAATACGTTATATGTTGTCTGTCTGTAAAGCTTGGAGGCATTATCCGGCGTCCGGCCGGCTGTCTGTCTGAATATGCATTTGACCGTCCGCCATGGTCTGCATTTATTGGTCAACACGTTGTTTCTGTTTGGCAGATTCATTTCAAACTGGTCATACTTATACATTGTGATCAAGGTAAGGTCAAGATACTAGGGAAATAAATCTGGTCAGCTGATTTTAGTAATTTCCATTTTCCTTATTTAATTGACTCAAATAGTTTCTATTGTATCCATTTTTAACTTTGTTTTAAGCTAACTTAATATGACCTACATATGTGATATGCACAATTAACATTACTTAGGATGCTGATTTCGGAGTGTGTATTCGATTGTACTTCCATATTCCCATATTCTCATTTATTATATGACTTTCGCAAGCAAAATATTCCGAAAAATGCTCTTGTTCGTTAATGAGCACTTCCCCAAGCATTGTACTTTTCCTGAGCAATTGACTGTCTGTGTGACCTTTTGTTCATAAATTTGTCGGTCGGTCCGTTATGGTTCGCATTAATGTAATACATGTATGCCCCTTTACTATCAACGCTTTCAGAGATTATATTCATACATATGCATGACATAGTTTTGTTCAAAATAGCGAATCAAAAAGGTTTCTGATTTCATTCTCTAATGTGTTTGACGATTTGTTGGAGCATGCTTTCGTTTAATGTCATACAAAACAAATTAGGAGCTGTGAATGAAGATTTCCAGCTCGTTATACGATTCGAAATATGACATCATTCTCTTCTGGTCCGAGTAGAACCCCTCAAGTTTTGTCTTCTTGTTGGACAGTTCTTCGTATTCTGAACAATATGCCTGTTTGACATGTCTTTGTACTTCAGGTGCCGTATCGAAACGAAGCCCAATGTCACTAAAATCATTCAATTTTATCAGCAGTTTATTTAATAGTTCCAGTATTGTATCCAGTTTTATGTTTATCGATTAACCGGTGATAATTTAATTAGACAAGCCGTTTTACTCATCGGCTGACTTATGGGATTGTTAACATGTACCCTCCTACTCGGTTGACAGTTATTATGATCAAATATTTCGACTTATTAACAACAGAATGTCTTTCTCCCTTTCTGTTTTGGAATAACACTTAATTGTTCCAACCCATGTGTGAGATTCTGATAGTTTGAAATATACTACAAAGTTGCACAAAACCGTAGTAATGGTATCTAGCAAAGTGCCCTTTAGGCAATGTTTTGACAAATCAAATAGCCAATGAAGATCACAATGATAAACTGGTGCTAGCTATATTGTTTCTTCATAACAGTATGATTCTAGCAACCTCGCCCCTTGTAGTCATGTGGAGGCAGATGTTAAACTAAAGATGCACACATCAAGGCGCGAAAAAGCTTATAATGAAACTGACGTGTTGTTACTGTCTGTAGCAATGTTTCCCTTAATTGCAGTTGTATGTAGCCTTAGGTGCTTGTAAAATCCTAAGATATTAACCTTTTTTTCTCTTGGCTATTGTTTAAGGGAATCAAAGAAAAATGATCTGACATGTGTTCACGCATCGACATAATGTGACAAGGTATCTACCCTTTGCAGCCGAGGTAAATAAACTGCTTGGGAAACTTGGAAAAACTGCCACTACTTCATTCCTAGCCTTTTTTTCTCCCTATCATTAGGTACAGTTCTACAAGAAAACTAAAACATAAGATTGTGTTGTTGTTCCTATATATGATAGACCATGTGCAGCAATTGAGATGTATACCAAAACAGCAGTTTTCAAAGTAGGAAACAAGTTTTGAAAATGTCTTTAGATGGCTGAATGGGGATTGGTTAGAGAAAACTCGAAATGTTAAAACTTTTGGTATTCACCTCACATAAAACTAACTCTTGCCAGGCACTAACTTCTCAAATGCGGATGTAATCCAAGAAAGGCTGCCATTTAATATGTAAACTATGCGACAGGAACTGACGATTGAGTCAAAGTTTCTGTTATTTCCTATCCACATTTGTAGAACTATTCAATCATAAATTCCTGATGCATACAAAGTTTAGGCATTTATGAATGTAAATGCTGTGTTGTTTAACAACAAATAAAATAACTCATATATAATTGAAAGGTCAACATACGTGTGTATTTGTATTAGTATTAGTGTATTAGCTTTTGAGTGGATTCATATTGTAAACAATATAATTTCTTTAACAGTTTCCAATTATGTTTTATATTATGTTTTAGTCATATTGCTTCACTATATCATACTGTATATAGGCTGTAGAAATGGTATTTGTACATGTACCCCTTTCCCTTTACATACATCTTTACCTTCTCTTGACTTCGAACTCAGAACTGCACACTCGTAGTGCGTGAGAGCGTCACCTATGTAACATGAAAGGGAACAATCGGGGTCCGGATATAATGACGATGTCAGCCTGAAATCCCATCGTTGCCAACAGTTATAGCGTGTATGGGGTATCTGTTATTTTACTCCTTTTCTTTAATCAATATATTTAACTCATATAGGAATATCAAAATATTTGTTCAAATCAATGTTTAAATTCAAACAATTAATTTTTGTTTGAATAATCGTCAAGTTTGGAGGCCATTTTGAAAATTGCAAAATGGGATAAGGGCTTACAATATTTGTTTATTCTTTCAATACATGGGTACGCATTTTACTGCAGTTCCCATTTCCAGAATATTTGTGATTTCAGTGACGATTTGACTGGACAATATTCCTTATCGAACGCATTATTAAGATAATAATAAATTGATACATGATTAAGTTCGTATTAACCGGAAAGCTGTTTTAATCCCCGGCAAGGTCATACCAAATACTTGAAATAGTGTAGTTATGGCTGCTCTCCTTGACGCTCAGGACTAGTAGATATATAGTTCTGAACAGGATATCATCTGTTATAGCCCTATGTATTCGATCTTATTGATACGAGTATCTCGCGTACCCATATACAATTAAAAACGCCGCTGATTCTAGGAGAAATATATAGGTCAAAGATCAAAGACTCATTGACTATAATACATATGTACGACACGCCAGTGCCAGGTTTGTATCGTCAGTGAAGCTCTTGCGTGAGTATAACATACGCACAGAAATAAAGGTGTATTTGAGAACAGCCTACTATAACACGAGTGGCATTATGGAAGTCGTTTCGAAACATGATTGCATTCTAGAAACGATTCCGTCGATTCTAGACTATAAACACATCCTTCTATATAAACGCCACGACACGCCACGGCGACATGCATCTTGCTTCTAAGAAAACGCTGCATTAAGGAAATAAATACCTCTATTAATGTCTAAATTATATAAACGACTTTACACAAATATCAGTTACCAATCAAAACACGTGGTCATCATACACATAACTAAACCTAAATATACATATATATAAACCGTCTACACCGTCATTTATTTATTGTAAATAATAAAGTAAATGATAAATGAATAGAAACTAAAAAACTGAATTGCAAAATATATTTGAATTGTTTGTCTTCAACACTTTAACGATAACCTATATGATAAACAGTTACAAATCCATATCTATTTAAACACACTTAAATTATTGCTTTAGCAGTTTGAAATTTTGTAAGAATGTTTGTCTTAATGATGTGTTGGTCAAGTTCGAATATGGGTAAGTCGGGTAAGAAATGTGGTCAAATTGAAGACAAATCTGACAAATCTGTATTGTTAGTTCACCAAAGCACGTAGCGATCGATGTGAGTGTTTGTGATCACCTTTTGCCCGTCGTTTGTCGTTTGTCTCCAACATTTGCTTGTGAATTCTCTAAGGGCTACATTTTGCATCTAATCTTCTTGAAAGATTATCAGGACATATTTATCCATCAAATCTAGACCAAGTTCGAAACTATGTCATGTCGGGTCAAAAACAAGGTCACGCGGCCGAATTAAAGGACAATCTTGTTAACACTCTGGAAGCATTATCTTTAGCTTGAGCATGTTAAACTTTGCCAGAATGTTTATCATAGTAATTTTTAAGGCAAATTACGAATAAGGGTCGTGTCCCGTTAAAAACTAGGTCACTCTTCTTTGCACCCTTAAAGCCACGTGTTTGCTTAAAATGTAGAACGTTGTTAGAATGTTGTCTAAGGGATATCTATGCCAAGTTCGAATATAGTTCAATGGACACAATTTAAGAAATATCGTGTAAACAATATGGAAGCCAGAGTTTAAACGTAAGCATGAATAAACTTTTTGATGACACATATATCTAAGCCAAGCTCTTAAATTCACATTTTTGGCTTGTTGAAACTTTATTACAAAACCTGCCTTGATAAATCTAGCCTTATAACTTCGAATATTAAGGTTAAAAACTAGGTTACTAGTCCATATTGTAGAACAATCTTGTTAACACTATAGAGATTGTCAAAGTTTTGGCATGAGCATGTTGAAACTGTCGATGAATCTGAAATGTTGTCGAATAATGTGTCTTGAATATATCTAGGCCAAGTTAGAATTAGAGACATATCAGGTCAAAAAACTATGTCCCTTGGCCAAATTGAATAACATTCTTTTAAACACTCTGGAAGCCGTATTTTGTCTTGAGCATGTTGAAAATATTTGTCTTGATACTATCTAGGCTATGTTTGAATATGATTTAGGCAAAAATCTAGGTCACTAGGCCAAATTGTAGAACAATCAAGTTAACACTATAGATATCGTTTTATTTTACTTGAGCAGTTTGAAATTTTGCCAAAGAGTTTGTCTTGATGATATTGCAATTGGCGCTGTAAGAGTTTTAGCCTCGTGGCCCTCTTGTTCACTTGATACAATTGAAATATTGTCAAAATGTTTGTCTTGGTGATATGTAGGCCAATCTGGAATATGGGTTATGCCCAGTCAAACACAAGGTCACTAGACCAAATTGATACAGCAATTGTTAAAACTCTTCATGGCGCATTTTTGTCTGCAGCAGCTAAACAATTCTGAATGTTTTACAAAATGATATCCAGGCCAAGTCTGAACATGGGTCATATTGGGTCGAAACCTATGAATTGCTTGGAAATCTTGTTAATACTGTGAAAGCTACATTTTTAACTTTAAAATATTGTGCGTCGGCTTTGCAACTTCAGTGAGGGGTTTTGCATGCAAGCTTTTTCTAAAATAAAACACAGATACTATTGCTTTAAACTTGACACACTTATTGGAGGTCATCAAAATGACCTTTCATGACACTTCCTTAAACTCTATATAAAATGTTGATTAATTTATGCCCCTTTTTGGATTTGGAAATTCGGGATAAAGTTGTGCATGCAAGGATTTTTTTCACAAACCACAGATGCTATTTATTAAGAACGTTACAAACTTATTGGACATCATCATATGACCTTGCAGTACAAGGTCCCAAAACTCTATATCAGATTGTATCACAAGTACGCCCCTTTTTTCAGAAATTATGGTTAAATGTTGCGTGCAACTACATTAAGAGTCTATATATCTGTATGTCCTTGATGCCTTGCATTAAAAACGGTATACACTTGTCTTCTTCAACCATCACACCTATGTATATTATCAAGTTAGATACCTCTTTTTAGCATTTAAATGCAAATTGTGGCCATTTTTCTTCTTAGACATTCTGGTTGAAGTTTTTCATGCAAGGTACTTTCATGGATATCTCTCAGTAACCACTTATGCTGTTGAGATGATACTTCATTCATTCCTTTAGCGGCGTCAGACAGTCAAGTTACATCACTCTTGTATAAGTTTAGTACAAGTTATGGCCATTGTTAATCTTTGAAAATTTGGTTAAAGTGTTGCATACATTGTACTATCATGCACATATCTTAATAACCACTCAGGGATTGATTTAACGCTTCCATTTGGTCTTTAAATGTATCAAACGATCAGGTAAGGGAACTCTTGACAGAATTTATTATAATTATGGCCCTTGTTGAAGTTAGATATTTGGGTTTATGTTTTGCATGCCAAGCCTTTTCCTCATAAACAGCAGATGCTATTCAAACAAGACTTATCAAATTTGATTTATAGTTCTATACTATCAAACCACTATCTCAGTAACAACTGCTGACTATATAATCAGATGGGCAACTAGTCGAGCGTGCTGTCTTGCAGACAGATCTTTGGTTATTTCAGCAGTTTGAGACTGGCATGTGTTTTACACTAGTAATTGCATTGCATAACTCAAGTACACGATCTATGGCCATGCTAGAAATCTTGTTTTCGAAACCATTAGCGATATTGCTTTGAAACTTACAATATTGCTTTGAAACTTACAATATTTCTTCACCATCATAACTTCCATCAATAGACAAGATTTAATTCACTCTGTAAAGGTTTATGCAACAATTATGGTCCTTTTTACTAAGACATTTGGTGAAGTTTTCGTTCCACCCCACTTTTTTTCAAAACCATACGAGATATAGCTTAAACACTTAAAATATGTGTGACCATCATTACTTCCATCAACAGACAAGAGAACATAAATCTGTGAAGGTTTTTGTCAGAATAATGGCCCTTTTTCAATAAAGAACATGTATTTAATCTGGTTAAAATCAAATTATTTATTTAACCATATATGCTATTGCTGTGAAACATGGAAAACGTGTTAACCATAATGACTGTAGACAACAGAAAGTTCTCTGTCAACTCAAGAATTTTGTTAAGCCTATAACAACTGCAAAGTTCTGTTTTATTGTCAAGCATTCAAATATGTTGTATGCGCTGTCTGACGGTAAGCTCTTGATATTTGAACTAATTTCACAAAAGATTCAAAAGCTATTGACAGCATTATGGCTACACATGAGGAAACAAAAGGCAATCATGCCTTTAAATTCTTCAAAATAAGGATGACATTAAAAAAAAAGGACACTGATTTAAGCCAGTGGCCAAGTAACCTATTGGTAATAACATGATATTACTAATATTCGAACAATGGACAAGATATTATCATTACAAACATTCTGAAAACATGCGGCCACCAGAAAATTAACAAGAGCTTCCTTTAAGTCGGCCTAGTGACCTAGTTTTTAACACTGCATAACGCATATTCGAACTTGGCTGCTACAGTTGTTGACAATAATTCCCTTTAATTTGGCCTATTGACTAGTTTCTGAAGAGATAAACATTCTGAAACAGTTTCAACATGCTCTATTTAAAAAGGCAGCCTCCAGTGTGCTATCAAGATTTTCCTTCAATTTTGCCTAATGGCCAAGTGTCTGAGCAATTATGACCCAAAGTCGACAAATGCCTTTGATACCTCCAT